>JAPYZP010005726.1:0-12290 GCA_030522985.1 Torymus sinensis
ATTAGGGTGAGTTAGGTTGTTTTGTAAGAAGAGGTTGTCTAGTTCATGTGTGATATTTATGTTGTTATGGCCAGCTGCATATAAGCTAATAATAGTTAGAAATTTGTTATTGTCGCATTTGATTTTAATGGCAGTGGTCTCTAAGCAGTTAGTATCCGGTAAATTGTTAAAATGTAAGGTATTAAACTTTATGAAATTTTTTATTAGTATGCATGTGCCTCCACCTTGTTGGGAATTTGGTCTATCTGTTCTGATAATTTTGTATTTTTCGAAGGAGAGTTGATGTTTGTGGTTGAGTTTAGTTTCGCTGACTAAAACGATATCCGGATCATGATTGTTGATAAACTTTAATAGGCAGTAACGCTTATGATTAGAAATAATGGAATTTACATTGATTGCTATAATATTAAGTTTGTGAATTTTTAGTACCATGATAGTTTTAATGAATTAAGTATAAAGTCAATCTTTGCAGAGTTTTCTGCTATTTTGTTTTGCATTTTGTTATTTAAATCTATCATGGTTCTATTCTGTGTATTTAGAGTAGTTATAATGTCGCATTTAAATTGTGAAAGTATGTTTTTGATATCACTGATATCGTTGTTAGTTGTGTGCGGTGCTGTTCTAGTTGGGTGGTGTGTAGCTTCGATGGGCTGCGGATGAGTTGCTTGGAAGAGCTCCTGAATGTGTAGTGCCCCTGGAGTGGCGGTGACGTTGGCATAGGTTTGTCCTCTCTCTTGTTGAGCAATGTTTAGGGTCGATTTCCTTCTGGTATGTTTGTTGGTGTCCGATACTTTTTGAGCCAATTTGAGGTAGGAGCATCCTCTGTAGTTGGCGGGGTGATTTTTGTTGCAGTTTACGCAAGTGGGTGCATTGTCAGTCTCATCCAAGGGAGAAGAGCGAGGGCATTGTCCTGGCGCGTGACTAGATGTGCATTTTACGCATCTGTAACCAAGATTACAGTTAGCGCTGGAGTGTCCGACTCGTTGACACTTGTAACATTGGAAGACCTTATGCTTCCTATAAGGTTCCCATTTAATTAATTGGAAGGCTAATTTTTTTATGGCTGTTAAATTTTGAGTAACACTGTCAGATGATAGTTGGACTAGGAGGTGTGATCTGTCGGAGGTGGTTTTGTTGACGGAGAGCTTATCTATTTTTTCTATAGTTACCTCTTTCAATTGAAGTTTAGTTATTTCTGCTTTAATTTCCTCTGTAGTAAATTCATCGTTGAGTCCTTTTAGTACTAAGGTTTTCTTTTTTGTGCTGTTTGGTGTATATGTGTAGAAGGCTATGCTCGAGCTTTGTAGAAAAGTTTTTGCAGTATCAAAGTCTTTAATACTGTGAGTGTACAGTATGGGTTCCTCTTTGTTGATGTGGTTGATGTGAAAGTCGGTTATGCCGGTCTTGTTTTTTATTTCTGTTATTAAAGTTTTCGGTGATTTATGTTTACAGTAGATCGGAGGTATGCGTTGATTTTTTTTTCTGGGCGAGTGTTGGGAACTGGCGCCATCTGTAGGGCGTTGTTGGCTGGCATTTGAGTTTTGCGATGGCTCGTTTTGCGACAGATTTCTCAGTATGTCAAATTTATTTGGATCAGTGTGATCTGTTATATATCTATTCGCTGTTCTGTGCGAGTTGGTCTTTTTAGGTATTGACCATGTAACATCAGAAATGTCTGAAGGTGTGCGTTGTTCCTCCGTGGAAGCGTCCATCTCGTCCTCGCTGCTAGGGAGCGGGATATATGTGCCTGGCGGGGGGGGCTTCATATCATTCGCTGCTCGGTTGCTCCGCTCTGGGAGGTTCGGTGTAGGGATATTATTCCTGTTTGGGGGGCTTTCATTTTGGAGAGCCTTGTACTCCCGTTCTAGGATGCTTGTGAGCGGTCCCGCTTTTCTATCCTTCAAAAACTTGAGCAGTTTAGATGGGCGTTTGATCATCCCCGAGGCGAGCTCTGTAGGGTTCTCTTTTCCAAAACCGCGTTTCCGTTGTTCGGTCGCGGAGCCTGACTTGGTCGACGCCATTTTGAGCTTGTGTGGCTCCCGCGTGGTCGCAGCGACGGCGCGCCACGAGCACGAGGGCGTGACACTTTATGTTTAATTCTAACAATGTAGCTATCGCACGATCTTCACTGATTCACAAAGACACTTTTGGAGATAGCAAATGTGCTAGCGATCACAACTGGGACGCGTTAACCATACAGTGAATTAAGCAAACGTTGCGTGGGGTGCGCATAAAAGGTTAGGTTGCGCGACCGTTCTGCACGAGTGCTCACGCGCGTCCAGTCTCATGCTCTACCGACTGAGCTAGCCGGGCCTTGCTTTCCAAAAAACTTAAGACATTTAAATTTCTAGAGAGCAGTACATGCTTAAAACTAGCTTGTTTTATAGTGAAAAAAAAAATTTAATATTAAAAAAAAAGTTTCAAAAAATTAACGAATACTGTATATTTTTTTTTTATAAAAAAAGAGACGTAATTATTATTTATGAAATTCTTAAAACAAAATTTTAAATATTTTTTGTAGGATCGAGGATTGCCCATACCAGAACCTGCATTCGACGGCCCAAGCTCCTTCGTCCCAGTTTCGGAAGTGAGTTTTTGATTTATGTCCAAAAGACAATATTTATTTGGAATATTAATAGTAATTATATTCTGGACACTTATTCCCCGCTATATTAATTATATTTTAGTTTTTCTGATATAATCGACCATAAATTCTAAAGTTTATTGCAATGAAAGGTTTTTTTTAAGTATTAAAATAAATAACAGAAAACTATGCATGAATTAACAACGAATGATAAAAGAATTCTCGAGAAGTAGGTGTCCAAATATCATATTCTTAAGCATTATATTACTTATGTTGGACAGTAGATCTCTTACTTACTTACCGGTCTCTTCGGAGAATTCACCCCCCAGAAGGAGATATTTATTATAATCATATTCGTCGTTTATAAAATAAAACATTTTATAAATAATGTTGGAGAAGGTTTAAGAAAATTTGAATTCATTGCTTAAAAGGTGACGACGTGAACATAGTTTATTTCGTATTCGACGAGTGCTTCGTATGACCGTTAATTTCGAATAACTTTTATCAATCGACCGAGTACTTTTGCAAGCCGAAATTTCTGCACAGCAAAAAATTAAACAGACCGAAAAGTGTTATGCAACAAAGTGAACAGCGCTTCACGTTAATTAATAAACACGCTAAGGTAAGTAATGAAATACAATATACATAATATTTTTCAACTCGCACTACTTGTTACTTCCCCAGCTTTCCCAAATGCATCCTCGTTTTGCTCTTTTCACGGTTTCGCGCACCATGGCGATTCCCTTGGCGCGCAAAAATATACGAGTACATTGTTTAGCCGAGTCTGCTTATTCTTTGAAAATATACGCTCACCGCCACCGCTTTCCCATTGTCTTGCCGTGTGACGTGGGTCGCGGAGCGCATGCCTATATACACATACAGAAAAGGAGGGAAAAAATGAAAGCAAACCGTTCCGGAGAGTCGCGTACACGCATATATACATTTACATACGCGAGTGTATGTACATGCGATGGTACGCGAATTGTAGAATACGAATGTACCGACTCACGATACGAACGCGCGCTAGCGTTAGCGTGCGCGTGCAGCTCCCTCTCAATATTTAAAAACGTATCTTTGAGCGCTTGATTCTATAGAGTCGAGCGCGCTCGATTATGTTCTTTTTTCTTGGTGTCCGTATATACGCGAGAGCTATACAATTGAATGACTGTGTAATCGACGTAATTCTCGGTCCGTTGTGTAACTTCCCGAGGAATGTGCATGCAGCTCTATTTGTTAATAGCCGCGGAAAACTACCTAGGAGGATGTATTGTTTGATTCTAGAGCCTCGCTTCAAACGATGTTTAACTTGATAGTATTGGATTTAGAAAACGGTAAACAATTTTTTCGTGAACGGCCGTTAAAAATTGAAAAATTTTAGTTTTTGTATTTATTTGTGAGAATATATTCTATTAACGAGCATTTCCCCGCTCTCGGAAATGATATCAGAAGCAACATTTTTCCTCGTTTTATTATTTTTTGAGAAATAATTTTGTTATGAATTCATGTTCCTCTTAGGAGTAGTTTTAGGTATGGTTCGGGGGTCTCTTTGGTCTATGTTTATCATTTTTATAACATTATTTAACTGTTAAAACAGTTTTAAGTGAAAATGGCTATTTTGGAATTTTCATTCATGATGAACGATCGAAAGTCACATTATAACATATTCTTATCTTATTGTAGCGATAACGAAAATTGATTTTATTTTTGCACTTTAAGTATGTAACAGTGCCAAAAGGTTGGGGATAATTATTTATATACTTATCATGAATATCATTTTTTATGTGAGTGATCCAAGATACAAGGTATTGTTATTGGAAAGTAAATAAATTTTGTAATATTGTTTTGAGAGTAAGAAAATATATAATTTATTCATTAAATTTATGACTATAATGTGTTAATATTTTTGTAAGCAAATAATGTTATAATTCTCCTCCTTCTAAGTAATCACGCTTGTCAAATAAATCAAGGCCACGACATTGTTAGTTAGAGAATTATTTTACTATAGTTCTCAACTCCACCTGGTTTATGATTTCATATCGCTATACAAGCACTGGAAATCTGTTTTTATTATTCTTATGTGCATCACCATCTAGATCGTAACATAAGTACAAACTATAATGTAACCTGAATGTATGAAGACATCATTCTACATATAGCTTAATTTTGTTCTACATAATTTAGGGTCGTTGCAAGTATATGAACCAAATATCCATCTCATTATAATAAATATAAGTATTTAGGACACAGCAGATTATTTACATTTGAATTTATCAATCATTATTATTTTTCAAAGAAGCGTGTATATTAAAGATCATTTTTTTTGTTAAGTAAACAGCTTAATCTCAGTTAATCTGTTGATTAAATGGGACATGTGGAAACCAGTATATCTATACTCATTTACACATTGAAATCGAAGCCAGAGATAAGATTTTATCGACCTCTCACATGAACTCCAAGGCAGCTACATACATACAAGCGCTATCGTTCTTATCACTTTTCTTATTCTAATTCTAAGCGACACGTGCCGCTCTAAATACCAAAACATCATTTCTCCTCACCTTTCTACATCACCACCTCAATTACAACTAAATTCTGTTCCTCCTCGTCGCGCAAACATTTCGCGAAATCGGGCAATCGCCTCGTCCAATCGAACAAAGACACTCTGAATACGTGACACCTGCTCGCATCAATCTCACGATAATTTACACGTATGCACATTACGCGAGCCATATACATATAGTTTTGAAAGCGCTTCGCGATTCCACCAGCGGGGATAGTCGTGTCGGCTCGTAGAAATAGACGCAGCGAAGGCTGCCGCGGCATGAGAGGGAATCTTGGTCGGGTCAATGCGATCCGGCGGTCGGGTCAACTGCCCGCAAGTGGCACCAACTGCGCCCGCTCTATATATGTATATGTAAGAATACGGATCGCGCGAGTTGCGAAACCCTTTGAAGCGCGTAATGTTTCTCTCTCCTATCTTTTCAATTTCGAAGGGATGTGGAGAGGGACTTTCTTTGCTGGAATAAAGGGATATGGAAGGATCTATATGTAGAATGTGGAAATAAAGTCTTTTGATGTTTAATATGTATTTATCGTTTTCTGAGCTGGGCATTTTGATTCGAAAGTTTATGCTTTCATAAAAAACGATAAATAGTAAAACTGTTTTATTTTATAATTTTTTAGATGTGTTATCGTTATTCAAATAGAGTTCTCATTGAAAAAGTAATAGTTAGACGTATAAAAGTGGTACTATCCTTTAAAATTGGTTTGACAAAATTTTATCTTCTACGAGAGTTGGAAAAAACAAGAAAAGAATGATAAAAAATTTAGAAACGTGACTGGAAAGGTTATACCGCTGGACCTTCTTTGGTATATATATATATAGGAAGCAGTTCGTTGATATCACTTTTTCGCCCTTTCCTGCATTTAGAGAAACCAATTTTCTCCTTTGGAATTCCAGTCTTAAAAATCTATAAACAATAAGGTTTGCTCTTATTTTCTTTTTTCTTTCAAGAGATATCAGTGCTAGTGTCAATAGTTTCCTATTTTTCTTTTATCTTTTCAGGGTTAACTTTCTGTCCATTGTACGTTAAGTGTTTCAATTTAATTTTGTCGATTTCCAAGTATACGAGTCAATCTGTTTGGGTCTGACTATATATAGAAATACTAGAACGTATTGTATAAGCAAATGAGTAAGCTCCAAAAAGACTGTTAACTGCACGGAGGAGACCTTCATCCGTGCACTACACTTTTTAAAAGAACCTTAACTTGAATTAATTATTCTTGAGCTTCATGTGATTAATCCCAAATTCCAATAAATTCCGATGCAATGCTTTAAAAATCATACGTCGAACTGTAAAAAAAAAAAATAAAAAAAAATAAAAATGTGACCGACAATGTTTTTTTACAAGTACAACTCGTTGCAGCATCTACACAGGATGTTTTCTCATATATTCTCTAGTAACAGCAATTCCCATCCCTGCAGTCAACGACTCTCGAACAATCCAGATTCTTCCAAAGATATATATAATATCTCCGAACCGTCGACCTTATCAGCGATACTCCGATATACCCGATAATCGCGCAACGACATGAATGCACTTCGTCGTCGACTCGCGTCCTCTCGCGCATGCAGAGGTCGTTGCCGAAATTCCGCCTGAATCATCTGCTGTCGGCTCCACTCCTATTCCGTGAAATCGTACATACACCAAAGCGGCGTTTATCACACTACACAACGCGGAGCGAGGAAAACATTGCCACGCCGATCGTGATCGATCGATTGCGCGTGCCAATGTCAAGGCTGTTGCTGACCGACATTTTGTCGAACCCTACACGCGTATAATATATATGCGCGCCATTACTACGACGGATTACTCCGTCAGAGAGCGCCTCGTCTCTATCCGAATACAGTCAATCGCGAGTATAGGTGAAAAATGGAGGCGACGGTGCGCTGCATAAACAGAGATCCCCGGGACAAGATAATAAATGGCGGTAGGGAGAGAAAATACGAAGAAGAAGAAGAAGAAGAAGGGACTCGTTATCTCTGGCGGCGAACCAGAAGTGGCACGGTGTATCAGGTCTTATCGGGCGCAAGTGTAGAAGGCGACGATATATATTCACTTCCTCTTTCTCTCTCGCTCAGGCTCTCCGCCTCACTCGAACGTTGTCGCCGACGATTTCGCGCACGCGAAAAATATATTAAAATATCCCGGGTATTTTTAAAGCCTCCCGCACGCCTGGAATTTGCACTTGAATGGCGGGCGGAGAGGGTCTCTCTCTCTTTGTCCCTTTTTTTTCGTCTTTCTCCTTCCTCCTCGCTTTTTACATAAATTATTCAGTAGACCGTAAGCGTGCAAAACACGCCGGGAACGGATATTATGCGCTAGACGCAGCGCTGTGTATTATATAGAGTAGACGACGGAGAGTGAGGGACTATATATAATAGGGAAAAATGTGGGGAGAGGAGGGGTGAAACGCGCGTAACGAGCGCGGGCGTGGGGCTCAGATTTTTTTCGTAATTATTTACAAGAGAGTCGCATAGAAGTCGATTTTAGGCTTTGCCAGTGCATCAACCGTCTAGACAGTGATGGTTACGTATGTGAATTCTTTATGTATGTAGTCAATGCGGTTGGATGACTGTAATATTCGTTAGGCCGCGGGTATAGTTGCCTGAAAGTTACGTATACAAGGAAAATAATAAAAGTAAATTCAACTGTGTTCCTGTAACTCTAACATGAATAGTTCAGTAAGTGAATTCAGTAAAATGTACGTTAGCTATAAGTACTCGTGTTAAAATTACTAGAGTCAGTTCAGTAGAAACGTTATTTACCATCTGTTAACCGGACGTAAATGTTATTTTTACTGAACACTCGTGTAGAATCAACAGGACTACTCGAGTATGGTGTAGTAAAAACAAATAACCTAACCTCAGTTAACACGACTGTTTCTTTTTTCCGTATATATATGAGGAAATACAGAATTTTTCGGTCAAAATTTTTTTGGAAGGCACACCTTCTGGACATGGTTTTTCTTATTTCTTGTGTCATCAAATACACGAGAAAATCCTGTACAATCAAAAATGTCTTTGTCTCACATTGTTTTCAAAGGTTGAAATTTTTCAAGTAAATGGTAAAAAAGCCCGTTTCTTTAAACCTCAGCCATTTATCCCAGAATCAACCAATTCAAAATTTTAAAAAAGAAATTAAAACTAGAAAGAAAGAGCATTAATTTGCTTTTTTGAACGATAAAAGAGGTTGGTTTCTTCAAATGTTACAAAGGTTTGAAGTTGGATGTCGAAAAGGTATAAAAATGCAGAAATCGCAGGAATCGGCAGCGCTGACTTTGAGACTATTTTTATGCCTTTTCTACGTTCAACTTCAAACCTTTGTAACTTTTGAAGGAATCGACATTTTTTAATTTTTCAAAAAGCGAATTAAAGCTCTTTCCTTCTAGTTTTAATTTCTTTTTTAAAATTTTGAATTTTGATTCTGGGATAAATGGTTGAGGTTTAAAGAAAGGGGCTTTTTTGCCATTTTCTTGAAAAATTTCAACCTTTGAAAACAATGTGAGACAAAGACATTTTTAATTGTACACGATTTTTCTCGTGTATTTGGTGACACAAGAAATAAGAAAAGCCATATCCAGAAAGTATGCCTTAAAAAAAATTTTTGACCGGTTTGGGAACGCGTAACATTGAACAAAATTCTGGATTTCCTCATATACGCGGATAAAATTTATTTTTTAACTTTACTGTTTTTAAAAGAATATTTATTATTTGCATAATAGTGTTGGGACACACTGGACATGTGAGATTTTTACTTTTTAAATAGAAATTTTTCAGATTTTTATACCACATTTTACTTTTTAAAACCAAATATTACAGTATCAGTCAATTTGCAGCAAAATTAATATAATTTGAAAATTATTACTTATGTCGACTGTAGTATACTATTCACTGATAAGAATTTTTCCATCGGTCTTACAGTCTTATAAATTTAATTAATTTTATAAGACTGTAAGACCGATGGAAAAATTCTTATCAGTGAAAATTAATATAAAACATTATTATTTCAAAAAGAAAATTTTTCTACGAAAATCGTAAAAATTATTAGTTAAAAAGTCAAATTAACAGTAAAAGTGAAAATAGTAAATTTTCTTATCAAAAAAGTATAGTTTACAAATAAATTTTTCTTCGTGCGTGGAGTTGGGTTGCAAGCGATAGATAATAGGAATTTTATTTTAAATACCGTTGGTAGGTATATTGGTAAAAAAATTGTATAATTTTCACATTGCATATTCATTCGAAACCTTTGGCACTGTAAACCTCTCATCATCCCCTCGGAAATTGACACCACAATAACGCGACTACATCTTTAATCGTAAAGTGCTTCTTCCATCACTGCCTGCACTATATACACTCTCCAAGCGAATTGTCTTCTCTCTCTCTCTCTCTCTCTCTCTCACGTACGTACGCTCCTCCTCCTCCTGCCAAGTGCTGTAACCTCGCCTCGGTGACACGTGCACCTAATGGCATACGCGGGCACGTTGTAATTGGTTCGTTATTCAATTTGTGTAATTTAGCGCGCGACACGCTCCCGTCACTTGTTTAGCCGTCGTCAACTCTCTCTCCTCTCTCTCTCTCCCTCTCTCGAATGTGCATTACATATTATGCCGCGGAGACGGTTGCAATTTCGGGAATTGCAATTTCGACGTATACTCGCGGGGCCGCGATGACTTTGATTTTCGGGTGTGATAGGTGTAGACGCGCGGTGTATAAATCCGAGAGAGAGAGAGAAATAGAGTGGGGAAGTGATTTGGCATGTCGGCAGAGGCTATTGGACGACTCGTTAATTTAATGCCGCGTTATTGAATCGATGCTCCAGTTATTTTATAGATTACAATTCGCCGGAGGATATATGTGGTGCATAAAGCGCGTCCTATGTATATATACCGGCTCATAAATTCTTTTTCATGTTTGCTACCACTGCCAGCGACGTGCCGAAGTTTATTTCGAATTTTACCTCGCTTGGCCGACGTACACTGCAATTGCGTCCCTCTCTTTCTCTCGCGTCTATATACGTATTTTGACATTTATGCCGGGTTATACGAAATTTAAAGTGTACTTCAATGTTATTACGTTGTTTATCGGTCGTTTTGGAAAAATGTTGTTATTATTATTATGATTATTCAGCGCGCTATACACGGATACAAAGAGAATTTCCTCGCAATTTGATTATATCCTCGTGCCGCGGCGTAAAGCGTGGAAGGGCACGCGCATGGTTTTATTATGTAACTGATAGCGCTGCTCGTTTTTGCCGTTAATAGATTGCGACGCTTGTGTATTTGAGATTAAAATTTTTTTTTTAATTAAACCGTCAACTTTTATCGTGGTAAAAAAAAAAGTTAGTTAGAATGCCTTATGGTAATAACGGCGGTAATTTAATGTAATCAAGCCGCGGGCCCCCTTTCATGACAAGAAATGTACATTAATCGCAGTAAAAGAATGATAACAAAAAAAATGCAATTTACTTTTTAAATTACATATATATATCGTTCGTTATTTTCCACTGTTTCGCGAAACACTACATATACGTATATTATACGTTACCACCACTATTGTTGGTACGATGTTTTGACAGTTATTGCAACCAGGGAAGCTGACTTCATCCGCGTCTGCTTTAAACGAGATAATCCACGATCAAGACCGTCTATATGCGCTTCCCACAAAAGAAACTTAAAAACTTATCGAATCCGCTTGGAAACTGTGCCAATGCAGCGCGTGTTGCCTTCCTCGTGATGTTTATAATTTAAACGATCCGCGCATATCGGCATTCAATATAGCCTTCACCGCGACGAAGAAAAAAAAGCGTTCTAATGGCGAAACGAGCGAGTTTCCGAGCCGGAAGGTTTACTTGGCCGGGAGCGCGTCAGCCGAGAGTTATGGCCCGTTAATATTTTCGCCTCGCGCCCTCGCACACCTAGACGTAAACAGGCGCCCGGGAGCTTTACACTCTTCCGCGGAAGTGCGTTAGCGCGGCGGCCTCCGGGAGTCGTGTGTACGTGTGGAAAAGTGTCGATTCTTTTCTCTTTCGTCTCGCTGTTTCTCATTTTCGTTTTGTACATACTTGAGAAGAAGTCGCCGTTTCGGCGAATTATATAGATCCAAGCAAATATAGTATACATACTTAGATTCTGCGAATTGAAACTTGACAAGTTTCGTGTCGAATTTCAGTTATAAATAAGTACAGCTTTCGCGAGAATTGCTACCGAGAATTTTTCCCTTGAAATTCAACGCCAATAAAATCCCCGATCGGCAAACAACAACTTCCACCGGAAGATCGTCTTGTTTTTTTCCCCCCTACGCCCGATATCGTCACGCTTATATTTACAGCCGAATAATCGCGTGTCGAGCCCCTGACGCCTGTTTATGTTTACTCATTAGAGCTTTTATTAGCATTTACGAGAGATAGCGAGTTAGTTAGCGCGCCCATTAAACGCGCAGTTCCACAGAACGGCTATTAATATCATCCGATTCACGCGCGCGCGTCGTCGCCCTTCGCTTATTATACGCCTTGCAAAACATCGAATTTCGATCCTTTTAAATTCTCGTTAAGATGGTTATCGTCCCGGGCCCTTATTACTTTTTTTTCCCCCCACGTATATAGGGAATGTATACATACATACATATATATATGCGGCGCGTATATATCGGAATCCCATAACGTGGCATTGTAATCATCAATCGAGATTATTACCCAATCGAGTCCGGCCATTTCCTCCCCTCGTACAATGGCAAACTCAATATCGGAGCGCTGCAGAGAGAAATCGATTAACATGCTCGGAGCAGAGTACGCGCGCGCGCGTGTGTGTGTGTGAGAGGGAGAGAGTGTCTCTCGTGTTATCGGCGCGGGCGCAGTTAAACTGCGCGAATTCCCGCGAACGTGCGGCTCGTATATGCGCGCGCCCTGCTCGCTGGCTCCGATTGATTTATGCCGAACGAAGCGGTTAATCTTTCTCTAGCGTGCTCTCTCTCTCTCCCTTGGCCTCCCGCTGCCGTGGGAAATTAAGCAAAAAGTGCGCGGCGAGGTGTTGGGCGCGCGCGTATGGCGTGTAAAGTGGAAGAATAGGAGATTCTCCATCGAGGTAATACGGTTTGTAGTACGATAAGGAAGTTCGACGTTTAATTTGTGTCATAATTCGCTTGAAA
>JAPYZP010005727.1:0-20746 GCA_030522985.1 Torymus sinensis
CTCCGCAATTTTAGAGTATTACAGGAAACGACTCACGCTAACAATATCGGATTTTACTCAACCATTAACAGACTAAGACGATCCTGGAATACTCTTCCGGAAACGATCAGTAACCTTGTTAATATCGCCTCTTTTAAACGTGCTGTAAGAGCATTATCAATGCAATTCTGATTGTAAGGACTTTTAATTACTGTGCGACCCAAAGAATTTTGTAACGTGTAATTTTTGTTATTTTTGTAATTTTGGTAATTATCTATATCGTGTAAAGGGCAATTTTGCCCGTTCAACTGAATAAATAAATAAATAGATAAAAAATAAATAAAATAAAGCTCACATTTCCGGAAGCTGCGCTTTCAAAAAAAAAAATTGACCGGTTTTGGGAACACGTAACATTGAACAAAATTCTGGATTTATTCATCCTCCGCGAAGGCAACCGCTACCCACCAGCCACCCTTCGCATCATTATATCGTAATTTCCGACTCGATCCGCGCGTTTGTCCATGCCATTTTAAACATTAATCATAACGTATCCATAACCGCACACATACAGCCTGGACCAACAGTGCTCGTCTCCACTACTCCCAGCCGACAATGTCAACGGCCCGCAGAACAAGCACTACGCGCTTCAGTATAGATACATATATATAGATATAGGCTCAGCGCAAGTAAGCAAGCAAACAAGCAAGCAAGCAGCTTAAATGTATATATGTATATACGCGATTCTCGCGAAATTAATCCCTCGAGCGCGATCGACGCCCACGCACGCGGGGGCATTCTAATCACCGCAATGTATCGTACGAAAAATCACGTGCGCCTTGATCTCCAAAAAAAAAACAGAAAATCTCCCGCTCTCTCGCTCTGTCTCTCTCTCTCTACCCATGCGTATATAAGTGCATTATAATATAGATTACAACCTGAATGTTCGTCGGAGAGAGAGAGAGGGAGTGTGTGTGAGAGAGAGAGAGAGGAGTGCGATTGTGCGAATCCCTCCCGCGCGCAATCGATCCGAAATAAGGCAACAAATCCAATGTCTCTCCGCGCTCGCGCGCCGCGCGCACATCGCGTATATATACGCGCCAACCAACCTAGCCTCCCCTCTCTCGCTCCCCCCTCTCGCTCTTTCTCGGCGCACTGGTCCTCTACTACGCAGACTCGGGCGCGAGAGTTGAGTGACGACGCCGCGGCGCGGCGGAGGCGCCAAGCGCCAGTGTCAATATGGCCGTTGCCGTGAGCGGAGTCGTCGCTGCCGCCGCCGCAGTCGCCGGCGGCCGTCTCCACCTCGTCGGTACGACTACAAGGTCGTCGTCGACGTGTCTGCGTCGTCGTCGTCTCCTCACTCCGCGCTCGTCCACCGTCGCGGTGAGGTGTCGTCGCTGATATGCTCTCCTCGGCCTCGCTCTCATGTATTACTGCACTATAGCATATAGTGCCCGTGTCGTGTGTTCCTTGTATTGAAGTAATCGCGAAGTGTGTGAGAGGGAGAGAGAGAGAGAGAGAGAGAGAGACTGATAGATATAGAGGGAGAGAGTGTGCGCCTGTGCCATTTCTTGCTTTTATGTAATATGCAGCAGAGGACGACGGCGGTGGTGTCCGTTCTCGTATAGCAGCTTGACAATGAAGACTGTAGCAGCAGCAACAGCCACGAGGCTCGCCTGCCCGGGAGCGCCGGCAAGGCCAGGTATATACTTGTAGTAGTGCGTGTACGTGTAGTTCACGTATACACACATACCGCCTTGCTTTTCTTCCTTACGAAACCGCGTGCCACCGAGGGTAGATATAGGCCCTAACACACACTGTGTGCGACGATCGATTTCCGGGGGTCGCGCGCGCGCCCGAGAGAGCGCGCTCTCTTTTCGCCCCGACGGAGGGTGAACGAGAGAGGGTAGGAGAGAGCAGGTAAGTATAGGCCTATACTTATACTCTAGGCTCTTTTGTTGACACGCTCGCTCTCTCTCCCTCGGCGCAGGCTGCGCGAGAGAGACTTCATCCCCCTTCTCTTCTCTGTAGATACTCGTGTGCGAATGTGTGCGTGTGCTCCCCTTTTTTCAGTGCTAAATACGCGCAGCCTGCGCTCCGTTTCGTACGAGTTACACAACGAGTGCAGTATACTTAATCTGCCCTGTTGTTTCTGTCTGTCCTTGCAGAGGGCTGCGAGCAATAAGACTGAGAGGACTGAACTCTCGTGCTTACTTACGGCAATTTTTAATGTAATCTGTTATAGTGTGAAGTAGACGTGTTGACCAGTAATGATTGCATGTGCAAAATTAATTTTGGTGAAAGCAAGTGTAGGGAGAGAGTTTGAATCCTGCTATTAATGACGGTATATGGGGAGGGGGTGGGGGGGGGAGAAAGCCTTGAATGAAAGATGAAAATCCCACAAAGGGCTGTGTGTGTGTGTGTGTGTGTGTGTGTGTTGGTATTCTCATTACCTAAAATATTGAGTAGAAACTCCAATATGCATTATCTGCTATAGTCCAATTTAGATTATAAGAGGATGCTATTGATGAACAATCTTATCAATTTTCATAAGTGCTTAATCCAGAGCCCTATTGTTGAAAGTTAATTTAATTTGATAAAGATTATTTGTTTGAACTTAATTTAAAATCTTTTATTAGTAAAATTTTCAAACATTTTAGAAGAGCCTTGTACAAGAATATAAGTATAACGAAACAATTAAAACTGAATTTCTAACAATTTTTTTATAATGATAAAATTAGTTCTAATATCTTACCTGTATGCAAAGGTACACTGAGAGGAATTTAGTAGGAAAATTTACTACAAGTGTAAGAAAAATTACTATATTTTATACGAACGGCGGGACATACTTGAATTGTATTAATTTTTAATATGAAACATAGAAATTTTTGTAAGACTTGTTAACCGAGCTCAAATTTCAAACAAATTATTTTTCATTATTTTTTATGCACCGAACACTTCATATTTAATGATAGGTATTCGAACCCTGGACCCTTCGCATGCCAGTCGGACGCGCTAACCACTTACCCACACGAGAGACTTGAGTACATAATTTTGAAACTGATAAATTTGCTATATTTGCTTACGAAAGAATTTTGATGATGATTTGATATCAATAATATAAAAAAATAACTCATAATTCACTTGCATAACATAAAAATAAAACGATTTGATCGACATTGTCGATTTTTTGTTGACTTAAAAGCATGATAATCTGAAATTACTGGAGAAACATAACCTCAACCATAAATTTTTACTATTTTAAATTTCAACTTATAAAATTCTAAAATTGCAAATGTTTAAATGGATATTTGCAATAATGGAAATATTTTAATCAACAAGCCATTCTGTTATGAAAGTTTTTTTTTAGCTGATTAGAAATTGGGAAAATTACCTCTTAATTTACCTCTCTTTTTCATCCAAACAAGACACATTGTGCTGTCCTCTTGGAACGTGCAGCATACATACACTTAACAATTGTCTCATTCCTCATTGCTTTCCTCTGTACATGCTCCTGGCTTCGCGCAACTCTCAAATTTTTTCCTTGTATTGATCCTGGGAGTAAAAGGGGCTTTTATCAGAGAGTCAGTTATGCATGATTAAGTACTCACTTGACTCGCATGTTTCATGATATATAGCAAAATTGAATCAATATTTGATAGGTCAATGAACGCCAAGAATGAGCCTCTAATTCAGTAGCTATAGAACTATAAATATATACCTATAGGACTATAGAATTATACTTAGATTGTATTAGTTGTAGTCTAGAGTAGAAAATAGAAAGACAATCAAGTTATAGTGAAGTACTTTTAGCACTTGTTAGCACTTGTTTATCAAAAAAATTGTGAAGGAACAACAAGTGAAGTTTTTTGTTTTAGAAGTGAAAGTGAAGTAGAATTGTGACGCTTTTAAAAGTAATAAATAATGTTTCATTATGAGATTGACATAAGCAAGTTACAAAATATTAAAATTGCACTTGTTTAAAGAAATTCTTTTAAAAAAACTAGTGATTTTTAAACAAAATAGATTATGAATTTAGCTTTATGTCACTTTGTCTTAACTGTAGCAGTGAAAATGAAGCTTGCATTACTGTATTATTCCAATAAGCATATTGATTGTTGAAATATGAAAATGTACAACTATATGCTTAGCAAAAATATTAAATGAATAAACATTACAGTACTTTAAACAATACAATAAAGTCATAAATATTAACAAGATTACGGAAAAATAGTCCTGTGATTTTTAGTTGAGTCATAAAACATGTACAAATCAATTATATAAATGTGTTATTTAGTTTTTGTACATTTATTATTAGATTTGTTTGCCTTGCAAAAATAGTTACATTCGAAAATAGTATGAACTTGTAATAAAAAATCTATTAGCTTTCTTTTCACGTTGTAGAGTTTAAAAAATGTTGTCAAAATCTCTTCTGCTATTTGTTAATTGGCTTTAAATCAAAAGTTAACAAACTTTGCAATACAAATTTTCTCCTTTAGTTGTCTTTTATCACAAAATTAAATCATCTTTGTAACCTGCAGTTACTCTTTAGTTAACTAATGAAACTTTCAAAACACTTAAAATAAAATGCACAATTAGTTGCTAAACACCCTACCTATAAGTACAGTCTGTCTGTAAACGTAAATAGTAATTAACAAAAATGTAGAGAATAAGTGTTATTCGATTGAAAAATGCCGTTAATAATATTAAGTTTACATCAAGTTCCCTAAAGTATTACTACGATAAAAATTGAAGAGCCGTAAACGTAAAATTATTACTGTTTTATGTGTCCGATGTGTCAGATGTAAAATTTAAAGTGCCATCGAGCGCGCTGCGAAAGTGGTTCGTAAATAAAATTCGACGCTCTATTCAAGAAGACCATTTCAAAACTGTGACTCTGAAGTTGGCATCGTTGGAGTGCAACGAAATAATTTTTTACAATTAATTAAAGTTATTAAGCAATGAAAATTTTATCTAAATCTTCGATACAAAGTTAGTTGATAGTATAAAACTATATGTATATATATATATATATATATATATATATATACACAGACACAAAATTAATATTAATTATTATAAACTTGAAGTAAAATCAAATATTTTATTTCTTTGCACTTTAGTGCAAACGTTACAAACTTCAGAACCATCCGAAACTTTTCCAGAAATGTGTCCACTCCCTACTTACGTTTCCTCTCCCAAATTATAAATAATCATGCAAATGTCAGCGCTTATTAGATCACCACACATTCTTTCTTCCAAATTCGACGCACGGGGATTATTATAAACAAATTAATCTATACCAACTCTGCATGAATCCCCATTAATGACACTCGCGTGTTCTGCCAATCACCCGCCAAACGCAATTATATAGACACAAAAGCTTAGGCTCAGCAGACCATGAAATTTTTCCAAACGATTCCTACCCCGATAATTTCAATCCGGTCCCCTCTAACCCCACCCCGCTTTGTTTCATACATTTTAATAACGTCCATCGTGCGAAATTCGCGAGCATCGTCGCGGAAATTGTGCATCGGAATAATTAAATTTTGATTGATGTTGCCGCCGCTGCTGCGTAGAGTGAATTCTTCAGCGCGCCTCGTTTCAATCAACGCCAGTGCTGCAGCGCGCGAACGGTTTGCGCACAAAGGCCGTGTGCCATTTAATTTGTTGTGCGCTGATAAACAGAATGCGACACTATGAGATGCGCGTGTTGGGTAAAAATGTCGAGGGCAGTGTTTTTGAAAGAAAAGAAGTGACGGTGCTAATGGTTTTTAGTGAAGTACAACTGATGAGGTCGAAGAAGCAAAGTTGGTTGTTTTGCCACGGAGAGAAAAAATTTACAATTATTGCAAGTGCCCTCTTGCGTATATCGTAACAAGTTTAATCTTGCGAAATTCGCAAGAAACTTGAGCGATAGTTGTAAGGTCTCTTCCTAGTACCGTAAGACAGAATCTTATGCGATGTACGTAAAGGCGCGTTGGACAAATCGCACGAAGCGGTTGCTTTTATAGCGATCGGCTATCTTCCGCCGATCGCAAGAACTCTTTCCGAGCGAAAATCGCAAGGAGCCCTTAGGATTTTTCGGTGACGATGTATTTCAAAGCGTCTTTGTCCTTGGGGCCTTGTTGAAATAAGCACGTTCGCTCGCGTTTTCCCGTGGTGCTCTTGCGATTATTCCATCAATAGACGTCACGCGAAAAATGCACGAAGGCATTACGATAAACACAAGAAACTATAGGAATCTTTCCATGTGCGTCTTGCTTATATTCCGTTGTATCAATGCTTACAAATATTACAAGCGGCTACACGAATAAAACAAGCAAATTGCTTACGAAATTTGCGTGACAGAACTCCACGCGATAATTCTAAGTTTTTTCTTTCCATGGATTTGGATTTTCATTGCTTTCATAGAGGATTGTGTTTCTTTGCACAATTGACGTATATAGTTTTTTGTTTTCGATAAGGTAATCCTTTTTCCCTGAATAGATTCGTATTATTGAAATGCAATAAAATAATTTTTTTTCTAAATGAATCTAGTTTAAATAAAAAAAAGCGAATCATATTTATAACTTTCTCTATCACGCAAATTTCGTAAGTAATTCGTTTGCTTTATTCGTGTAGCCGCTTGAAATGTTTGTAAGCATTGATGCAACGGAATATAAGCAAGACGCACATGGAAATATTCCTATAGTTTCTTGTTTATCGTAATGCCCTCATGCGATTCTTGCGTGACGCCTATTGATGAAATAATCGCAAGAGCGCCACGGGATTTTCCGAAGATTCAGAGGAGTGCTCGCTGATCTGCCAACCAATTAGAGAAGCGAGTGCGTGCGCGCTCTTACCGCGCTTGTCAATAAGGACTCAAGGACAATGACGCTTTCAAAAACGCAGTGACCGGGAAATCCTAAGGGCTCCTTACGATTTTCGCTCGGGAAGCGTTCTTGCGATCGACGCGCCTTTACGTATATCGCATCGAAGAGACCTTACAACTATCGCTCAAACTTCTTGCGAATTTCGCTAGGTAACAGTTGCTTACGCAAGAGTGCTATATGCTATACTTGATAAGTGAAATAAGTCGTTAAAATTTTGAGTCGACAAACACAATAAAATATTTTATTCCCATCTCCACTATAATGGCTACTTTTATAGCCTCAAAAGCAGGGCAAAAATCGTGTTTGATTCCCTCTTTACCATTATTGCCGCATTTTCGGGAATAATGGAGCTAGAAGGATTTAAAATGCTTTAGCTCCCGCAACCGCGGGAATAATGGAGCTATCGAGATTTAAAGTACTTTAAATCCCGCTAGGATAACATCGTCTAATTGTCTACGTTTTCAATGAATTTGGTTAAAACTAATAAAATTATAACTCAAATACAAAATAACTTCCAAAATCTATAAAGTGTCCACAATGGAGATAAGAATAAAAAGCGGAAGCGAAAAAAAAGTGCTACGTTCATTCCCTACCGCCTCTAGTTCCCAGCGACACGCACATGTGTTGCCCTGGAAACGAGAGTGAGGTTAGGGAATAAATATGCAGCATTATTTGAAAATTATTTTAAATCGGCTTATTCATCAGATTGTTACAATGTTTCTATGGGCATGAATGATTCTAATTTATGTAATCTTGATGCGTCGATATCAGCTCAGGAAATTTGTAATGCCATAAAAAATGTTAAAATATCTGGTAGTCCTGGTCCGTATGAAATACCATCCATATTTATTAAAAATAGTGCTGAGCAGTTATTGACACCATTAAATTATTTGTTTAATAAATCGATAACTGGGAAATTTTCTGACAAATGGAAACTATCTTTTGTAACGCCTATTTTTAAGGGAGGAAATCGAAATCTTGCTAGCAATTATAGACCCATTTCAATTGGAAGTGCTATTCCTAAACTATTGGATGCCGTTATGGCCAATAAGATTCTCAATTCCTTCTGGTCGTCAATCACTGCTCATCCACACGGATTTGTAAAGGGTAGATCTACGACCACAAACCTGGCTGTCTTCACCGATTTCATTATAAAATTTTTCTAGATGTGATATTTTTAGATTTTGCCCAGGCTTTTGATTCGGTACATGATTTACTCACAATTAAATTAAGAAACTTAGGTCTTGGTGGTACATTATTAAACTGGATTTAATCTTTTTCAATAAATAGCTTTCAAGCAGTTACGTACAATGGAGATATTTCTCACTTATATCCAACGACGAGTTGTGTACCACAAGGGTCACATATAGGTCCAATATTGTTTTTACTTTTTATAAATGATTTGCCTGATTATATAAGATTTTCGAAAATACTTATGTATGCCGACGATGTAAAAATTTTTAACGAAATTCAATTCCCTTTAGACGCAACAAATTTACAGAAAGATTTAAAGTCACTAATTGTTTTGGCAGCTGCAAATAAAATACAATTGAACATTGGCAAATGTACATCTATACATTTCTCTAGGACACACTCTATCCTAAAGTTTATTATATAAAATTAATGATGTAAATCTAGACAACGTTAATATTATAAAAGATCTAGGAGTTCTGGTTGACAACAAATTAAGATTTGTAGAACAGGTCCAACTTACTTAAACAAAGCTTACAAAATGTTACGCTTTATCTAGAGAATAGCTAAAGAGTTTAATAATGTAGAAACTGTTAAATATTTATACACCACGTTAGTATCTCCAATCCTAAATTACGCATCTCCAATATGGACTCCTCATGTTAAACATTTAATCCAAATGCTTGAACAAGTTACACACAAAGTTTGAAGATTCATAGCCTTTAAAAGTAAAATACCGTTCCATAAATTTAATCGTGAATATACGCCACTGTATAAAGAATTTAGACTCAATACTATAGCAGATCAATACATGTATAACGAAATTTTAGCTTTCAGCACATTAACAAAACTTGGAAATGTCGTGAAATATATTGGAGATCGACTTGTAATAAACTCGAGCCAGTACAACTTTTGACAACCACCTACGTTTGTTCTATTAAGCTATATATCTACATATGCTAATAGTGCCTTCATACCTAGAGGTTCTCTACATGGAATAAACTCCATGCGTAATAAAAAATTCTGTCGATAATCAATTTCTTTTCAAAAAATCATTTAGAGAATATTCTTTTAATGCCGATTAATTGTAAATATTATAATATTATACTTTTATTCCCTTCTTTAAAAAGTGATGACCGAAAGAAGTGAAGCCTCCATAGACTTGATCTGTGATTGGGCCTTGGATAAAAGGCGCGAAAATTCAAAATTGAATAAGCATTTTTAATTGATATTATTATTTGTTGCAACGAAAATGATTAAAATGAAAAGTACTAAATAAATAATAATCAAATTAATGTTGGTTGTAAAAATGCGAATAAGTTTATAAGTTTCGAGCTTCAAAATTTAGTATTTGTGAAGAGTAAATGTACTACAGTGTTATATCAATCATTAAAGATGCATTACAATAAAAAGAAAAAGATTTCCGGCTCATGAGGAATAAATTATTCTTAGCATGTTTAATAAAAAAGTACATAGAGCGCGCGCAGCGGGCAGCGATTTCGCAAGTAATATTAAAAATCTATAAACCACAATGTACCTTATGCCATAAGGCCTATTATTACATTTAATAAATACAAATGCAAATACAACATTTTTTCCCTTTTCGGCGAGAAACGAGTACGAATTTTACGATATTTGTGTTAAAAAATTTTATATTGCACTCGTGAATATAGTAGGTTGTGCGAACCTGCGCGTTTGTCGTCCTAGCTTCGCTCGTGCGACAACTCACGCGCAGGGAGCACATGGCTTACTTTATGCCCTTGGTGCATAATATACTATTTTTATAAATTAATTAAAGAAGTATAAATCATATTTTCATTAATAACAAATGACAGACTAAAGATAATTTAAATATTTAAAAGAGAAAATATAAATAATTTAAAGACCGTTCAATAAAAATTCATTATGTCAAGTAATACTGGCTGAAAACTATTAAAAAATAAAAAATAAACGAAAAATTCAATATAGATTTTTGGTTTAAAACAAAAGAAAATTAATAAAACAGAAAAATAGGTTATGTACTATAGGTTATGTACTACAAAATATCCTTCGAAAAGAACAAAATCAACTTTGTTCGATGAAAATCGGTCGAATGGTTAAAACATTATTGTCGTGCGCACACACGCATACACACACACACACGTGTATAGACTTGTACGTATTACGAGATTAATTGCAGCTGCATTAATATTGTAAACTGCAAAATATACTCGTTCATATTTTATGCACGTTTCCCTATATCCTTACAAAGATTAATGTGTGAATCACGTAAATGCATTCCATGTTTTGTAATAACAGTAAAATAAAATTTATTCATTTTAACATAATATTCTGCAATGAGTGCATCAAAATACTTAATATTTTATTCTACGCGCATGCAAATTTCTCTACTTTTTTCCCGGTTGGTGCCACCTGCAGTGATTTGCGACCCGAACGAAGCGAGTTCATAGGCGTCGAAGTTTCTAGGAGTGGCGTTTTCGACCCTGAAATCAGAGATTAAGTACAAATAACTTTTCACCGGGCATGCCAAAAAATTGTATATTGCCTTTGGGAACAATGAGGGCTATGAACGCCAGCGAGTTCCAAATCCCTCGCGGGCGTACATAGCCGACTTTACTCCCTAGGTGCATAATCTACTATTAAAGAATACTAGCATAAACTAAAGTTAAAAAAAAAATTTAAATTTCGAACATTCATAGCAAATGAAAGAATTTTACCATTTTTAGCCGTTCGTTATAAACGTTCGAAATTCTAATTAGATAACTTTTTATTTACTTTTTTAATCTAAAATCTAAATAAATGTTGATCGACTTTGCGCCTTTATATAAAAAACTATCAGGATCAGTTGTATCATATTTCACTAATTTTTCATTTGAATACTATAGATATATCATTCAATTATATTAAAGTCGTCTCAAAGAACTTCACTAAAAAAATTCATGTGACTCATAAAATATCTATAAATCTTATTTCATCACAAGCAGTTCATTATTTTACAACCGCACATTTTATGAACAATCATTTTTCATACTTTGTCACATCTACAACTCATTTCTTTGAGCCTCGGTATTCAAGAGCAGAGCCAAGCCAGCACCATGACCTACGTGAAACGGCCTTACGTAACCAAAAATACCATGATGTTTGAAATTCGCTATTAAAGCGGCAACATAGCAAAACGTAAACACGCGGCCCCATCGCGATAACGAGAACCCTGCGCTACTTTCCTGGAAAAGACGAGCCCCTGTTTAAAAGCGCACTCGCGTACATGTGTGTATGTACGTTTGTATATGGGGATATATATATATATATATATATATATCTACATATTAAGTGGCAGGGAAGAGAGTCGTCTGCGATAGTGGATGTAACGCGAGCTTTTACAACCCAGCGCTGGGGAGTTGCCCGCAGGAAATGGGAGTTTCACAGGTTTCCAATTTTGTATAATTTTACATATATTTTATATGTTTATAAAGATATATATATGGCAAAAAAAAAATTTCTACAGCATGTTAATGCCTTACATTCCATTTGAACGATACTTTTTAAATAAAATTTGAGCTTCAATATCCATAAGAACTTTAAGGTTAGTAGATTAAGTTAAGGGAGTACAACCGGTAGGTATAGCTAGTTAAGGTAGTTCTCGAGTAATAATCGGAGGCAAAAGTTTTGACTCTGTCTCGCTTGCCGCGTGTTTTTTGTTTACGCTAGGGAGAGACTCGAACTCTTCGAGCGAACGGTATTCGCTCCGTGCATAGTGTATAGTATATGTCGTCTTACTTTCAAAAATAGCGCCGCCTTACGGCCAATCAACGCGATTTGTAGGTACACAACGCTTAGGGCTCTTATGGGCATGTAACGAAAATAATTTCTTACAAGTTTCTGGAAAACCTACGAGATCTCAATTTTTATTTCTTTCATTGTTATTTTGTTTTCATTTATTACAAAAATTTATAAGAATATTCTTAAATTCATTAGCTGAACAAATTTAATTCTAATTGTACGCCCATAAGAGTCCCATGCATTTTGTCCCTACAAATCGCGTCTATTGGCCGTAAGGCGGCGCTATTTTTGATTTTTGCGTATAGAATCTGTCATGCACGGAGCGCATACCCCCACTCCACGCACTCTCTCTCTCTGTCTCTCTCACTACTCTCAGGGCGCGTGACCGTGCGTCGAACAAAATCAAGCTGATATGGATTACAGTAACTCAAAAACGGCTCCGCTAATCTATTTGAGCTTTAACTATAATATTTTAAATGCCTTGCTTGACAACATATTAGTTTTTCAAAAACATTTCCCAGAAATTCTTTCTTTAATCAATGCAAATGATCGTATTGTGATGTCTCTCCCTATATGCTACGTATTAAAAGTGCAAATTTTGAGAATTTATAACCCAAAAATTCAATCTTGAAAATTCAAACGTGAAATTATGGCGCTTATTCTATATAGATCAATCAAATGAGTCTACAACCAATCAAAACTGTCTTATTGTGATAACACATTTGACCCATCACTTTTTTAAGAGAGGATAAATATTATAGGTTCACACTATTGACTTGTTAGGTGCGGATCTTATTTTCCATATAAAATTTTTTTTGCCCATTTTCACAACAAAAATAAAATCATTCCTTCAACTAATACAATTTCCTCCGCCAATTCCCATTAAATGTACACAAGCGTGCGAATCGCCTTTCTGCACTAGACAAACAACCAATCCACCGCGGTCGCAAAACTCCAACAAGACCATTACATTCAAGAAAGCTGTACGACCGACAACCAAAAATTCGCTTCCTCTCCCAGCCCTTGAGCAATATAACCTCTCTCTCTCTCTCTCGTTTTAACAATCATCCACTATCCGTCTCCATAGCCCAAAAAAGAAACACCGAAGGTCGTCGCCGCCACCTCGTCACATAGAATTTTCTCCTACGCGTTTTCTCGATACATCCTCGCGCGTGAGCCCCGACATCACGCCGCCCTTAAACCATCGAACGAGACGGCCGACCAATGAAGCTTACGCAGCGCGCGGAAAATCACCCTAGTGCTAGGCCTATATACCTACACGCGTCGTCCTGCGTATACGATGAGGGAGGGGTGGGGGGAGAGGGATCAATAATTTTTAAAGCATATACTACCCACCGACGCCGCGCGCAGCCGTCTGCTTTCTCCCTCTCTCTCTCTCTCTCTTTCTCTTACAGTTCACGAGCACATGGCGCGAACGCGCTTATTTCGGGGAAAGGCGGCTGCAATACACTTTTCCGTATAGGACTTACACTGCACAGTGAGAGAACGCAGGCAGCAAAATTTTCCCTTCCTGCGCCGCCCGTCCCTTCTCCCAACGCCGCAAGGCTGAAACCCAGCACCTGCTTACTGCCTATACACGCGGGTTGGATGCAGGCAGGCCTGCGTCGCTTTTCCTGTTTCCCTAACGCCAGGAAACTATCCCGCGCAGACGCTGGCCGACTGTCGTTGCGGAAGGCAGGCCGTGTGTGTATATATATATATCTTCTTTTTTTTTCACTCCTACACCCGGTGTTTACGCACGTACTCTACGCGCTGTGCGCGCCCCGGCAATGAGGCAAGAGGAGCTTTAAATATATATTTTTATAGACGTATCGGGGATAAAGAGTGCGTGTCTGTGTACGGGAGTGTTTTGGTTTGGTCCATGGGAAGGAGACGCAGAGAGACGATGGCATCTGACTATGCTACTGCTGCTCTTGCTCCATTGGAAGTGAAATCGTGGACTGCGACGATTATGAGTAAGTGTGCACGCATGCTTTTCGAGGTTTTGGTCGAGAATTGCTTGTTTTGAGATTATTTAGTGTTAGCTCACGGAAATTGACGTCTATGTACGCAAGTACATGTGGGTACTCGTAACGAAAAGTGCTATGGTGTGCCTTTTTTTTTATCATAAATAGTTCAATAAACGAAAAAGTTTTTTGTGTGCTGACTAGGGGGAGTACACCGCGCCGTATAATAAATATTTGGCAACATAAGGAGAATGGCGTGGAAATGCTTGAATTCAAAGACGATAAGCGAGTGTGTGACTTAAACAAGCTATCAATATAATGCCGAATGAGATAAAAGTATGCGGTCTCTGTATCGTAATCGCTTTGTTTGCTCGGCTCCTGTGCGCGACATGATCGCTTAAGGGGTGTGTGCTTTGTCTCAATAATGCACGCTTGCTCCAAATGAGAGTTGATAAAGATTTTCTAAGCTTCGGAATCGTTTGTATGAGTACTGCCTGACAAAACGTTTCTTCGCTACGAGTGAATGAATTGAAATAACGTTTTCTGTCGATGGTGATAATGATGAACGAATGATTGCGAAAGAATGTATCATTGAGTGTGCTAATTCTTTGTAGAACGCATTACGCTTTCTTTCAGCGAGCGTAATAACTTAATAAAGTAAATGAGCATAGAGCACGAGGCCTGTAAATACATGCGCCTAGCCGGAAATGTGTGTTGGCTTTGTTCCACGAGTATGAAAGAGAATGAAAAGTACGTTTGTGGAGCAGTTTAGAACAAAGGCTTAACGCCATCCTGTATAAATCTCGCTAAGTGTGAAATTGTTAATAAAACTTTTTACTAGAAAGAGAGAGAGAGAAAGAGCAAGAGTACACTGCAAATGAATTTTTAGTTGACAGCGTCCTCGAAATCGAAATTTGACCGGCGGCGAAGAAAGTCCGTTACACCCCATCGCCATTTTGAAATTTCAAACGTCTTTTTCTTTGGGAAGCCGACGCGCTCACGCGAAGAAAGTTGTCACGCCATGGCTGTACCGTTTCGCGTTCGCGTGAATCGACGGTGAAGATTTAATCTACAATTGAAAAATGAGATGAAAATTTATGACAAATGATGAATGAGAATTTTTGTTGAAGTTCTGTAAAAATTTTATCGAATTCTATTATTGGTTCAATAGAGATTTTTTTTTTAAATCATCATTTTGTCATATTTATCGTTTCTTTATTTCTTCTTTACGTATTGCATATGCATTTTTAAATCTGTACTGTACTATTATGATGAATGAAATATGAACAGATATGCTGAATATTTATTACATCTATACATTCGTAAATAATATCAACAATGTATTTTTAAATGTCGTTTTCATAAATATTTTTTCTTTAATCCATAGAGACAAAGTTCTCTGGATTTTTTTTCAAAGCATTTTTCTCTTCAATTCTTTTACAAATAACATTTGTAGCATGTAAAAAGAATTACTGAGATTGCATGCAAAAAAATTTATTTCTCGTCATCTTATCTTGTTTTATAAACTAAATAAGCAAGAATAATTGTTATAATATTTCATATTCCACACAACAATATCAATAAACATTACTCATAACGAAACTTACTCTGAATAACAAAAACAAAAAATCCATTTAATTTTTGTCAGCTAACGCGAAAACACTGCGGTCTTCAATACGCATTAGCGCACTTTAATGAGATCCGAAAACCACTATACGAAGATTTCCTCTCGGAATTTAAAGAGTCCGGTGAAAAGTATGCCAAAAATTCGGAAACTTTTTGCGTTTCTGTGTATGCGGCGGCGGTGGCACAAGAGCCATGTGCGGTACGCGATAGTATGTGGGTACGTGCGAGTAAAATGAAATAACTTCGAAGATGACTCGAATACCAAAAGAATATATATGAATCAACATCCAGCTATTAAAATCGCTTTTTTGCGATGTTGGGCTGGCATACGGTTTGTTTCTTTTGCATAACGACAACATTTTTATGAAAAATATCACCAGTGTTTCAATTTTGTTTACTTAAATTATTTAAAGAACCATCATTTTCTACACGACCCACGCAGTCTTTACTAACATTTCTTTTTAAAAAACAATGTCGGTAACGTAGATATCTTTCTAACTGTTGGACCCTTAACAGCGGTAAATAATAAAAAATTAAATACTTATTTTATTCAATGAAGGAAATAAGACGCGTTATATTGCTGCAGATCCGGTGCTTGTGTTTAGTTCTGAAAATAGATCTTCATTTAAGTCAGCGTTACAATAGACTAAATATCATTTATAGAGTTTGCGCTCATCCCACGCGTAATTTAGACTCGTCACATATTCTTAATCTCGGAAAATGCAGGTGCTTTCCCGAGAAGTGCTAGTTTTCGTGACAACCTTGCGAGACGCGCTAGTTTTCATTACAAGCAGTGGAATGTGCTAGTTTTCGGTGCAATCAAGCGGATCGCTCTAGTCTTCTACGCGAGTCAATGTGACGTGCTAGTCTTCCATGCAAACGCCAAAATGGACTAGTGTTCGTGGGAAACTGAATCGTGATAGTTTTCGTAAGGGGCGTCGACATAGCTCAGGAGAACTAAAAATTGATCAATTGCTTTACTTACATAATTATTTATCGCAGTTTTAACGTAAAAAACTAACTTTTGGCAGAGACCTTACGATCACTACAACCTTAACGTACTATACTAATAGATCTCAAAAGAAAAAAACGATAGAGCTAAGATTTCTATTCATGTTTTATACAAATTATTCAAAATCTGTTCAATGGCATTTCATACGCTAGGGATGTTGGACATGTGCCAGTAGTAGTTCATTGAATCAAATTCATATGAAATTATTAGTAATAATTAAAAATTTTAACAAGTAACATTATCGGAATTATTTAATAAATATTTTTTTTGTTATATTTTACCGCTATTTAAGTCCTCTTTACGAGTCTTATATAGGCCTGCATTGTTGCGCTTAATAAATATTTAATGATCTTCTGTGCGCCAGAATTTGGATAATTTTATTTGTTTTCCTTTTTAATTTCCATTCCTTAACCTGAAAACCATTAAAAAAAATCATTTCTAACGTCATAGACTAGCGCGCCATTCTATATGAGCATCCACCACTCAAACGTGGACAGCCGAGAGGCTGTACTACGTTGCCATATACCAGGCACGTTCGAAAAGTTTCAATTACTTCCCACGGGTGTACAAAGTTTTCTGTTTCAAGATTACCATAGTTCTCATTTTAACTCAAAAACGTAGTATTGGTATAATAAAAATACATTAATTTTTTATATAATCCAATAGTAGGTAATTATGAGTTTGGCAACCTTAACAAATATTTTTTGTAAAATAGACTGAAGCTATCTAATTTAATAATATTCCATTCACTATATACCATTATTTTACTGGAAAGTTCAATCCTTAAGAGGGTAATAGTCCTATGTAATAGTCCTACTTTACCACTAACCCTGTTTTATCGGCAGAACATGTCAAAATAATTAACATAAACGAAAAAATAACGATTTGCGTCTAAAAAAAATTCAGTTGCCCTGTGTATTCCTCTAACCCATCGTTCTGTAAAGTTTCGAGACAACAAACGATGACACCTTTGTTTATTTTTGGAAAGAAATATGATTAATTTTCTTTAATTTTCGTTCCAAGAATAAACCAAGGTGTCGTCGTTTTTTACCTCGAAACTCTGTAGAAATGATGTATTACAGGATTATACGCAGGGCAACTGAATTTGTTCAAGGCGGAAATCGTTATTCTTTTATTATATTAATTACTTTTACGTGTTCCGCCGATAAAACAGTGTTAGTATAGTGCGACACCCCTTTGAAGTTCCATGACAAAATTGAAGTTAAATTTAAAATTTTATACCACTCTAACCTCAAAATCACAACTTCGGTATGATTTTTAGGCGCTCGTGATATAAAATATCGTATGAAACTATTGTGGGAGGTGTTTTCTTACCTTGCTCGATTTTCTCACTCGCTTCGCTCGTGCGAAAAACCACGAAAAGAAGGGTAAAAAATGTGTCTCTTGCTCAAGTACCCTTCTTTCCAATTACAACATTACTGATATTGTAATATGAGAAAAAGAAGTTGCACAAAATGTTATATTTAACTTCAATCTTGAGACAGGAACCACCCTAAGTAAAGGTAACAGACTAACGGTTAACAAATTATTTAGGTTTGTGTTGATGCATATCACCAAAATAATTACTACGTGCTTCACAGCGGATCTTATCGACATGTCCAGTGCCATGCAAATCCTCATATTACACTAAGAGAGGTATTTACTTATAGTTAATGTACGTGGTAACTGTTAATATTAAAATAGTTGATTTTGGCTAAGAAAAATTTTTGACAGAAATTTCGAAAGTCTTACTATAAAGATGCGCATATTAATAGTGAATAAGCGTGATAAATGTAAATATATGTTTTCTGTGTATATTTAATATTTTGTTTTATTAAATATAAATAAATCCTTCTCTGAGTGTATATTTGAATGTCAGCCTCAAAGCCTCAATATAGCCTCTACGTGTAATCGGAATTTTGCACAGCTTGTAAATGAAATATAACCATAACATTTAAAAACTTTCTAGGGGGATTACAGCTCATTAAATCCCGACTATCTAAAGGATAAAATTATTTCATGAATACTAATTGTAAGACACGTTTTCCTTTTACCCCATAATACTTGCCCTATTCGTTAGTTATAAATACAACGAACGTAAATAGTATGTAGACAATTAATATAATGCTACCATCAACTGAAAAATACAACGAAAATAAATCGTAGGCAACAAATTTAATACTGTTTTTACATTTATTTCGATCGATAGCACACATTTGGACGATTGAAAGGCATTGGTAACTATACTATACGAACATTTGACGCCGATAATGATAAACATTAATTGGATAGGTGTCATTAATCTATACCCGATTTCCAATTTAGTACTCACCTATAATTTCTTAACGTTCCTGTTGCCGGTCACAACTCTACCAACGCGATCGCTCGGAATTATTTATTCACGTATCCTTTGCTCTTTCTTTTTTCAGCAAATATAAAAGAAGCAATAGACAAGCATGAGCAGATCAAAGCCGGCGCGATCGAGACGGAAATCATGGACGATTCTGCCTGGGTGACGGAGTTTCGGGAGCGGTGCAAGGCGACATTCTTGAGGAGGAACCCCACTCTCATCGAACTGATGAGATGGTTCAGCAGGTAATTACAATTTTTTGGACATTACTCGATGCAAAGAAGTGCTACCGACGTTCAAAAGCTATCTTTCGATTGACAATTTTAAAAATATTTATTGTCAAATGAAATGTCAATGTTGGAAGCGTAGTAACGATCGAGACGATTTAATTGAACAAAAGTCGTTAATTACTTCTGAAAAAATTGCACGAGCGATGCACAGCGAGATACAACGAAGCGAACTACAACGCTGTTACCTTTAATTGCAGGAACGTAAGCTCGGACCTTAACGACTGCTCTAAAAAGTCATCAGAAGCGGGGAAATTAAAGGAGCTCATTAAGGAGGCTTTGTTGCTCTTCGCATATTTTCATCGCTTTGCACAGTCGCCGGTAAGTGGGATCTATAAAATGTTACGTTGGCAATGAAAGTCGCCCCCTATCCCCTTTTTTTGACAGAAATTCTTGAACTGACAAAAGGGCTTTTGATCGTTTGCAATTGAATTACAAATGTTTGTTACTGCGGGTCTTATAAAGCATTTCATTTGTATAATATTCCTTTTAATGTGGATACATTGAAAATCTGTTTTATGTGCTATGGTGCTGTAAAAGATATAAGAGTCTGTTATCTGCATTTTTTCTGTACGTTTGTTTTACTTTTCAAAATTTTAACCCTTAAAAAATAACAAGCTTTTTCATCTTAATAAGCAAAATGTGTTGATGAAATGCAGTTACTATTTCAAATAGTATATGAGCGAAAAGTAACTGAAATAATTAAATGCGCTATACAAATTTCAAAGTGTGTAACCACCATTTTCGAAAGTAACTAAATTATAAAGTTATCATTTTTAATGTAGCTTCTATGAAAGGGTGATAGGTACTTTACCCTTTGCATCCTTTCACGTGCACATTTTTTTTTAAAGGTGGATTTTTTCATTATACTTTATTTATTATGAAATAAATAAACTTATTTTAGTTTTAAAATTTTATTACATAACAAAGTCAAGTTTGGTTCTCATGTATTTGCTTAATTAAAATGCATATTTTTTAATATAGAATGGTATACTTTAATAGATAAAATGAAATCGAGTTTTAGACCTTTTTACAATTTGTTTTTCAGACCCTGTTATAAGGAAACTAGTTAATACTTTTATTCCCATCTCAACAAATATGGACACTTTTTTCCTTGAAAAGCGAGACCAAAATTAGATTTGTTTCCCTCTTTCAACAAATTTAACGTTTGCGAGAAATATGACGATATTCCCCACATCGTCTAATCAACTATATTCTTCGTGCATCAGTCATAACATTTGCCGTAAACCTGCCATCCATACATTATGAATCCTTTCAATGTATGGCACGTCCAATCCAACCATGCGCGACTGTTCCCCTCGAACTATCTATACAGTTCGTGAATATCGCTTTGCAATTGCCAACGTACATTCGCTTTTCGCTTAATCGACACATTACAACATTCTTGCATCATACCACAGGGACAGGATCGCGGGGACTACCTCGAGCTAATGTCGGACCTGCTGGCGGTGTACGTGGACCTGGAGCTGCTGGCCGAGCCGCAGTGCGGCAGCGGAAGTGGCGTCATAGCAGCAAGGCTCATCTCCTGTCTCCTTCTGTATCTCGGTGAGCATATATACCTGCAGGCCCGGAGTATTGCATGCAAATTTCAATACCGATTCGTTAGCACGCAAGTCGTTGAAGTGTTAGAGAGAGAGAGCGAGAGAGAGAGAGAGAGAGAG
>JAPYZP010005729.1:0-11744 GCA_030522985.1 Torymus sinensis
AATAATAATAGAACGACACAATCATCAAAAATTTATTTAGTCGAATATTTGAATATTTAAATGCCTTAGAAATGGTACGTTTAACTGCATGTTTCCATGCAAATATAAAATAATTCAAACAGATTAAATCATAACCATTAATTTTCATGATTTAAAGATGCGGAATAAAGTTATGAAAAGTTAAAATCTTTGAAAATATGTACCCGTGAATAACTAATATTTTCCACTGACGTCTAATTTACTTTCCTCTTCGTATTATTTATTAAAACAGACTTGACATCACAAAATTAACATTCATTTTAAATAAAATTATTTTTTATAACACTCACGAAATAATTACCAAAATATATTACACCGTGGTTGTAAATTATGTCGAGATGGTATGCGATTAGCATACAACACATTATGAATTTTAAAAGAGTGCTTTACTAATTCTAACTTTTTTTCCCTAAACAGTCCAAGTCAAGGACCCTGCTGCTCGAGCGAGACGTGCACGTTCGTGCCTCTCTCGACTAGTGTGCAATGTAGAGCCGAGTCAGACTGTAGCTACAATTCTGTGTGTAACGGCCGGAGCTCCGAGTGTCCGGCGCCGCTGCCCAAGGCCAACAAGACCAGATGTAACGAGGGCACGCAGGTAAAAGTTTCTGCTGATTCTTTACGTGATTGTAATAAGAGATTTCAGATTTTAAGCCGGATTTCAGTGTAGATTATTATTGAAAATATATGAGATTAAAGAAATTCGCTTCATTTCAGAGCATTTAAATTTAAAAATTTTAAATTATTACATTTTTTTCTAATGTTACATGTATCAGTGAAATGACATAACAATACTAATATAACTTCAATTTCATAAAAACATAGTAATGAAGTTAAAGTTTTAGTTTTCATCGAGTTGACAGTATATTCTAATTGTTTGATAATGAAATTTTCACTGACAATTCTTTATCGTTAATAAAAGAATAAAAATACATGTTCGAAGATAATCCCTAATTTCTATTTCTCTCTTCTCTGCAGTTGTGCATCAATGGCGAGTGCACGGGCTCGATCTGCCTCGAGTGGAACCTGACCGAGTGCTTCCTAACGAGCAACATAATTCCGAATATCGACAAGCGAAAGCTGTGCGAGCTGGCCTGTCAAAACGGCACCGATATCTCGACCTGCCGCAGTACCAGCGAGTTCGCCCACCTGGTGAATCTGACCAAGGGTGGGATAAGTCTGCGACCCGGCTCTCCTTGCGATAATTTCCAGGGCTACTGCGACGTGTTTCTCAAATGTCGAGCGGTGGATGCTGAGGGACCGCTCGCTAGGCTGAAGAATATGCTGTTTAACAAGGAGACGCTCAGGGGCATGGCTGTGTGGATCACGGTGGGTTGTGTTTTTCGAAACTGGATTTCGGTTGATATTTGAGGGATTTAAGCGTAATGTGTTTTATGTTGTTAGAATGTATTAAGAATTTTATGCAGTTTATTTTTGTTGATTTCATGAAGTTTATACTTCTTTATTGTCTTAAAATAATTTGTTTGATGTTTAAAATCTCACGAAAATACAAAATAATCAAAATAATAAAGAAAACTGTAATCGAATGAGAAGAATAACGCATTTGAGAAGATTTGTTATTACAGATGCTGATGATACGACGTATACTAACTTATTTATGACTTTCCCTTTTAAGGGTGATTTTGAATAGAAATTAATGTGACCTAAAAATCAATATTTTTCCGGTCAAATATAATTTTTCGCATATTAAATAATTAGTCATTTTAATAAATTTTCATTAATCAATATTTCATTAAATTTTATCAAATGAAAGGATGAATGATTTTTATATTGTATAAATTACAGTAAAAGCGTTCGAAGACAATTTTAAAGATTTAAGATGTACTTCTTGGTGAATATTTATTACTGTTTTGAGTTATTTTAATTCTTTTTTTATGATTTGCAGTGCAAAAGATTATTTCACCTTTAAATCGATTTTGTTCACAAATGTTAATTCGTGATCTCATCTCAGTGTTCATTACGAAAATCTTCCATAACACGTGTACTAATTGAAACTATGTAATTTAGGAGTACTGGTGGGCTGTTCTGCTGATGAGCATTGGCTTCATCATTTTCATGGGCTTATTCATCAAATGCTGCGCCGTTCACACGCCATCGAGCAATCCCAAGAAGCCACCTGCGAGACATCTTAGTGATACTTTCCGAAGGCCAATGAACACATTAAGACGAATGGTAAGTTACTATCTATTATTACGAAAATGGATCTATCCCTGTTGGATTTAATTAAAAACTCCCCTTTTTATTAATATTTAATAAAGAAGATATACTCATGATATATCTTCAACTGTCGAACTCTAATTAGTGACCCTGAAGTTAATTTCAATAAAAAAGATAATTTAGAAGGATTGATTAATTTCTTTAAAACCATATTACGTTTAAAATAAATCGGTAACTATGAGCTTGATATATAATTCTTGCTTTTATGAGGTATCTTATTTTAAATTCAGCCTTTTAGGTGAAACAAAGCTCGGTTATGAACGTGTGATGAATGACAGAACACTTATTTTCTATATAAGATTAGACGAACAGCAATTTCTTTTAACTATTTAACATATTATTGCCACCATATAAACACAAAAATAAAAGCCAAATGGTAATATTCCAATAAACTTCAATGCTTATAGAATAATTCTCGATTGCTTCCAACAGTTAATTAGATCAAGAAAATAGCTGTATAGAATAATTTTATCATTTTTCAAAATCATTATATTTGCCCAGAAATAATAGCACACATCAATATACAACTCATATTGGCTTACTAATAAGACGAAAAAAAAATCACGATCCATTTTTCGGCTTGCGCTTGATCGACTGCATGAAATATGTGCACTCATTCGCCGCCATCATTCACCTTTCTTTTCCCTTTACAGCGACACCCCCACGGCGGCGGCGGAGGCGGAGGCGCGCGGAGCGTGCCACCGCGCCAGGGCGAGCGAGGCAGCCACGGCACGCGCGGCCCGTCGCACGGCTATGGCGAGGGCCGGGGCGCCCAGTACTATCCCAAAGGTACGGGGTGATTAAGGCACGCACGCGCACGCGGGAGCTTGCTAAGAAGGTGGATTGGGGGGTCGTGTGCAGACGCGCGGGCACGATGGGATTCTTGCTGGTGTACTCGGGATGTGGGTGGCACTTTTTTAACGGCTGTGGGTTTAGGGTTTGGTGCATGATTGGGTTTAAAAAGGGTAGAGGGTTTATATTTGTGTATAGATTGTAAGAATAATGTTGTTGAGTGGCTGAAAGTATATGAAATAGTTAAAAAAAAGTTATGTGATTTTTTAAAAGTTGATTTCTTGCGAAGTATTTTAATGAAAATAAGAACGAATTAGACATGACATTTGGGACCGATGTCACAAGAGGTTTTTTTTTAACTTTTAAATGTATAAGATATTTCTTCCGAATAAGATTGAAACAAGCGATCAAAAGTTATAATAAAATATATATTTCAAATCAATTAAAATTTGTTTTGCCTTGTTATTAATGTTCTTGTTGTGAATACTGTTTTTTCATTGTATGTGTTTTTATTCGTATTACTTCTTTCGACGAGCATCTCAGTTCATTTCATATTTTCTATTGAAAATTCTAACTAAAATGTTCTGCTATTCATTTAAACTTATTCTACTAACAATATTGTCAAAGGTCAACGTTTTGTTACGTGAGGAATTATATGTCCTTTTACGTAATTAATCACAAGTTAAGCCACGTGAGAATCTGATCATGTAACGATTCATTAACGTTATTCGATTTACCAAGTTTGCAAAGTCGAGCACAAAAAATAAATAAATAAATCACTTTAATTACATAACGAATACACGCTTCAACGATATAAATTGAAATATCATTCTTTTGCAAAACATCACAAACGCAAGCAAGAATCCCTTGGAGCCGCCCGTTCATTCGCACCATGTCATTACCGCGCGCGACAGTTATTATCATTATCCTCCCCTTTCTCATAATCTTTCATTGTGCGATGATGGCCCGTGTGTGCAACTTCGTCTACATATACATTCACATTATTAAACATACGTATATATATATATATATCTATATATAATTTTTATAAATATGTGTATCAAATTTTTTTATCCTTTCTGTTTCTCTTTGTGTGTTCGCTCACTCATACTGTATCTTCTCACCGTCATCTCTTCTTCTACTTCTTCTTCACCACCCAATCATCACCCGACACTGCATCTAACGCTACAGCGGAGGTGAGCTGGGCCGAGAATCGTAAAAGACTCATGTCCATGTGTATACTTACTTACTCATTTTCGCTTCTTTCTCACTTTCACATTTATCCATCTGCTTACCTGCATGCCTCGACATATCGTGAACGTATCATCATCTTTGATAAGTTAGATAATGTGTTGCTGTTGTTTTAAATGCGATATGCCGACACATTTGTGCGATGACGAATGATATATATAGATATAATAGATTGATTTGTAATAGTAATTCGAATGTGATTTAAAATTAAGTACTGCATATATATTAGAAGTATTTAATCACTGTCAATAATACATGTTTAACCAAATATATTTTGTATATAACAATTAATATTAAGACAAAGGAAAAATGATAAAGGTAAAATGTTCTTTAATTCAATTTGTATTTTGAAAAAGAAGCCAGCACAAAACTAATAGAAAAAATCATTCGGTCAAATCGGCTGAAGCTTTGGGTAAAGATAATTCAGGTGGTCCTAAACAAAAATTTCAATCAGTTTCAATCGGATGATTTTTTCCATTGATTTTATGCGGGTTTCTTTCAATTTAAAGTTTGAAATTTCATCGTTTGAAGATCAAAATAAATCTCACTAAAAACTACAACCTTTATGACTTTTAAAAAAAAAGTACAATACTGAAGATTCTGATAAATGCATGCAAATAGATGACAATTAGAATTAGAATACAAAATCTACATTGTGAATGTTTCTGTTTCTAATTCCAAAATATATGAAATAATTACTGAAAAATGTAAAATATTTTCCTGAAATAAATTAATTTATTTTAGCCTGAAAATTATAACAATAATTCTTCAGATTATCCAAATTTAAAATATCAATCACGTAAAAAAGTTATTGTAGAATCTATATTTTTCAATTCAATAAAATTATCATAAATATTATACGTAAAGTAGCACAGAAACATTTACAATACAGATTGAGGCGATGGGCGAGGTTGACGTTTGTCTTGAAACATAATCACATTAAAAAATCCAGTTCACAAACTTAAAAGTACTTGGTGGCAATAAAAACGGTTTAAATAACGAATCACAACATCATCACTTTCCACGTTCGAATCACACTTTTAACCTTCAACATCATACGTAAGACAAGCACGTATCACTTCGGCCACCGTCTCTCCCTTAGGCATAGTCACTACCAGCACTCACCCATCACCACCACCACCCGTGTGTTGACTCTGGCATGTCTCTATCTCTGTGTTCCATGTGAAATTCAAACACAGGCTATCGCTCGGTTCCCACAGCTAGTGCGCCACCAGCATCCTCCGGCTCCCATCACCAGCACCCGTCATCATCATCAGCAGCAGGCGCCTCTTCATCGCGGGGCGGCGGCGGGCATCACCCTGAGCTCTACGCCGGGGCCTATGGCGGGGGCAGCCGCGGTACCGCCTACGAGATGAGGCACCACAAGGTCTGACAGCCGGTCTATTATCAGCCACAGTCGTCACAGCAGCAGTTTGCTGTGCCAGGTGCCACCTTCGCCTGAAGCGTGAGGAGAGCGAGGGATGAGAGCCGTCGTTGGCCCAGCGCGGTTTGAGCTCGTTTTTAGCGTGCGACCGGTAAATTTTTAGCTCAATTCAGCAATCTCGTAAAGTCAGTTATATACTCTGTGAAAATAAGGAACTGAGGGGTTGTGGATTGGTGCGGATTAGTGGACGATATACCAATTTTGTGGCGAAAATTCGCTAGACAATCGGGACATTTTTTTATTAACTGACATTAGTGAAAACGTTCTTTTTCTCACTTGGTTATTTCCAGAAGGTGCGACAGAAGAAAATTATATTTGTTCAATGTATCTTATATGATTTACCGGACTAATTTACCCGTAATTCCAACTCCATTGTAAAGTTACACATATAAACTGAAAAATATTTACCAAAAGGCTACAGCTCAAACCGCGCGCGATTCAACTGTACGCAGAAAAGTAATCCCTTCGCTGCGCTGGCAATTTGTACATGTTGACGAAATGCGCGTAAAAGATCAACCTGTACCGAGAACCGCATTAGCACTTTTTTTATGTATTCTTCGATCGTGCAATCACTATAGGTTTCGTTTGCGGGACGACCTTTGCATTTGATTTTTCTACTTTAGTGTGATATTATTACTGAGTGTTTCTTTTTTTTTATATTTGCGTTTAGCGGCGGACATTAACACGTTTGCTACGATCAATTGATTACGTTATCGTGGACATTTTATCTGTATTTTGTACAATTTTTTACCTTTATTTTTTAATCGTTCAACGAATGTCATTTTGTCTACTTAATCGAACAAACGTTGTGATTCATAATTCATAACTTACGTTTACTATTTTATTTTAATTTAAACTACAAAAGTTTTTAACGCCGCAACAATGCAATGAACATTCAGCGTTAACCGCGTATTTGAACAATCGTAGGTTTAGCTGATTGTTATCGTACGTGGCAAACCTGTTAATTCCGCCCTGTACTCCGACATCACCCCGAGAACTCGAGATTAAAAGCAACCAAAAAGAGTGAAAAACAAAACCGGTTCATCATCATCATCGTCATCTGTCATCTATTTTTAAGTACCTCATCATCCCCCGGCCGGCCTGGAGAGAGCCAATTGGACGCGTTAGTTAGGCCGCATTATTACTGTATACACGTAGACACGTCCTCATTGGCTTCTCTAGCCCCCCTCGACACATACATATAATATACACACGTACACATAGACATACACAGAGGACACACGCACAATAATGTATGATGGGTTTTCTTCGTGGGTGCGACATCGGTGTGCGATCCCAGCCAAATTGCACGCCGCGACGACTGAGAGTTTCGAGAGAATTGTAAGAAAGAGAGCGAGAGAGTGAGAGAGAAAGAGGCAGATATAAATGAGAGGCGAAAGCGCGCGCGAAATCTGCCAAAGCGGCGGGGGGCTTATCTACCAAACTACCCAAGGTCACTCGCTTGATCTCTGTACCATTTTATTAAGAGTAATATTTAAATAACAAGTAACAAAGTACGTACCGCATTATTGAATATAAATATATAAATATAAATAAATGAATATTAACTTCTTAACGCTATGATTTCTGCGCGTCACTTGAACGGGGGAGCGCGAGGCGCTGGATACGATACAGACACAAACGCATACATATTACACACAGGTCTGTTAGTCGCTGTTGACGCAGACGAACACACGTAGGCAAGTGTGCACGCCGCACTGAGAATGGAGAACAATACCGTCAGCATTACTTAGTTAACGAACAAAAAAAAACAACTATTGCTAATATAATTTACATCACATACGAACACGTAAACATACACACAAAATCTGTGGGCGACTGTCGTGAATTATACATATTATATATATGATTATAAATATAAATATAACGATAAGGTAGGCATCTATTGTAATCCATAAGTCGAGATGAGAGACGAAGATGGCGGTGAAAAATTCGAATTTTAAGGCTGATTATAAAAGAAAAATAAATAACGCGGATGTCCCGCGTGGTTCTTTTTTTCTATTACTCGATGCGCAAGGTGATTCTTAATGCGGAGTAACATTAAACGTTGCTCCTTTGATATTTTAAAGTTAATGTTGTTTTTAATTGATTATTGTGTTTTAGCGTCAATTTTATATGATTTTTTAGATAATTTTTTATAACAATGTCTATTTTATATTATAATATAGTCTGGGAATCACCTTTGCGAAGAAAAACTGTTAACGTCGTGTTCAGCGTGCATTAGTGCGCGCATTGGCGTTTCTAGGATGTTTAATCATTAAATGTAGTAGTTACTTATCGACAAAGCTAATCCCCCCCAATATTAAGGTTTCTATAATCGGTTTCTAGTTAGGTATTATATAATATAATTAATTTAAAGACAGACTCTAGTGAAATTCTCAAACCCGTTTCCTCCCCCCTTTTTGTACGACCGGTAGTTTGCTTAGCGCGCGCGATTATTATGTGTAACGATCGAACAAACATTTTTTATAGATTTTAATAAAGTTAAAAAGAAACGAAAGAAGTTGGATACTTTTTCTATGGATTCGTTGTTGAGAATTTTTGCCAAATGTATCTGCGTTTTTTCGAATAAGAAAAATTTCTCTCCCTCTGGATGTGTACGCACTGACATTGATTAGCAATGATTTTGTATATATGATATATATCTTATAGAACCGTTTTTTTCTTTACCGATCGTGTAAGAGCAAAATTTGAAGGCGATTAGAGAACTGATCGTGTAACAACGACTGACGCGCGTAATCCTATGTCTTTGTCGAGCGCAATTTCACTAAAGTCTAGCTTTAATCGAGGCGAGAACGAAGTAAGCGAGTTTCTTTTCATTTCTATCGTCTACTCTCTACTGTAAGGATACACATAAAATAAATACATGAAACTTGATTTTTTAATTCAAGACAAAATAATATAATTGTAAGAGAAAGGAAAACTACCTTTTTCGGAATGAGAGCACACACCTTCTTTAGATACGTGTTCAAGTGTGTAAGAGTATAATTCTTAGTTTGAAAGGAACGAGATGGAGAGGAGCATCTCCCGATAGGTTGTGTGTGCATCGAGATTTTTTTCTCCTCCGAGCCGAGAGGAACAAAGGACGAGAGAGAGAGAGCGAGAGAGAGAGAGAGAGAGAGAGAGAGAGAGAGAGAGAGAGTCAGCGGGACGTGTACAATATTAAGTAGTAGACGAGAAAAAAAGAAATGTGATGAATTCTCGAGGCAAGAGAGAGAGAGAGAGAGAGAGAGAGAGAGAGAGAGAGAGAGAGAGAGAGAGAGAGAGAGAGAGAGAGAGAGAGAGAGAGAGAGAGAGAGAGAGAGATATTATATGTTATAAATAAATCGAGAGAGCGCGCGAAAGAGAAGGAGAAAAGAGAGCTGGGAGAGGAGGGAGGAGACGAGTGAACCGCAAAACAGCAATTACCGCACATTTTACACAAACATATACACCACACACACGTACACAGATACCTACACACGTAAGCACACACAGAAACAGAATAAAAAAATAGGAGAATGAATACAAAAGACATTTGTTTTTTATATCAGAAAAAAATCTGTATTATAGCGACTGTATTATTCTGTATTTTGTATTCCGGGATATATAAATGGCGGTCGGAGATAGTGCGAGATAGAAAAAGAGAGAGAGAGAGAGAGAGATAGAGTGCGAAAGAACGAACGAGAGAATGTATAATAACATAAATATATAATTATATTCTTTGCGATCCGCGCGCGCGTTGTCATAGACGTTAGGAACATACACAGACACATACATACACACACACGACATTAACGTTCAAGCGCGCGACATACAGAGAGATCCTGACGACACTGCCAAAAAAAAGAAAGGAAAATCGTTTCTTTCCTCGAGGCTGCTCGCGATGACGACGACGACGACTCACTGCCAGGATGGGATATATATTTCTTTCGCTTCACGATTCATATCGGTGTATACACTCATTGACAATATGGGAGAGACTGTCGAGATACTCAATGCCATGTGTATTTGCCACACGTTTCTAAAAGGATGTTTGTTGTTTTCTTCAGCTTTTGTCGAGGCGATGCACTGGTCCGAGGAGAGGTTTATCTGCACACCCTTTGGAAATGAGGTTGATAATGGACAAAATTATACTTCCCGATTGAGAAGGTCTAATAAAATCCGATAAAAAAGGTGCGGAAACCTAATAATCTGTGCGGCTTTTGTATCCGAATCTGCAAATTTTTATTAGTTTTTATTAGACCTCTTCAACCAGGTTGAACACAGGATAGTAGTTATCTTTAAGACAAGCGACGAGAAGATGCTTTATATTTTTGGTAAGAATCGATCATCTGAATTTGGACTTGTTCTCGGACCGTTGCATTTTGTCCTCAAAGCCAAAACCAAACCGTGCGCATACTCTTCACATGATTATTGTCCGTATAGCAGTAGTTCGAAAGCTGTGAAAAAGGAGGCAGGACTCTCGTGATGGGGCGAGGCGAACGATACATTTGTCGCTTGTGCTCGCGCGCGCGACGATGTCACCGTATAAAATAATTTTAAAAAAAAGTAAGGAAGTGAGAGATGAGAACAAGACCCCCTCGACCTCTGATAAAAATGTGCTTTAGGCCTCGTTTCTGCAGTCTCAATTTGCGGACGAAAAGTACGAATCGCGCGCACGTGCTTGTCTCTCGTGGGAAAGGATACAAATTTTGGTTTTTCGAATTGCCAGTACGTGGCTTTTTAAAAGTGTAAAAAAAAAAATTTCGTGATTAACGGGGATTCAGTCGCGCGCGGCTAACCGAGGGGACGAGAATCGATGGTGTGTGATCGTCGAGTTGAGACTGCACGTCTATCGAAACGAGACGATGCACTGTATACTCTATCAATTGTACATAGCGCCGAAGAAGAGAGCAAGAGAGAGCGAGCGAGAGAGAAAGAGAGAGAGAGAGAGCATTGTGGAGGAACAAAAGAAAAAGAATTAAGTAAAAAAAAAAATTATATTTTTTCTATCGATCCAAAAAAAAAAAAAAAGAAATGAATAAATAAAAGATGACGACAATTGTGACTTATCAGTACCGAGTACACAAAGCTTCGTTTTACCCTTTTTCGATTTATCATTATCGCCCGCGTCTGACTTTTCGTTATACTCTCTCTCGAGGGTTATATAACACATACACACACATTCACTGTGAACGTTGCTTGGGTATATATCACGACGCACCAGGTGGCCTTTGTATTCCCTTCGTTTCTTCTTCGATTGTATAAAAAACAAAATAATAATAACGATTAAAAAAAACGTAAATAGAAGGAGACGTGGAAAGTGGAAATTGAATGCTGTAGCGACGCGTCGGCGAAATATGTAATTTTTTTCACAAACGCGTACCTAATACGTATACCGACAGAAGAGAGAGAGAGAGAGAGAAAGAGAGAGAGAGACGAGAAAGAGAAATTGCGAAGCGCGATGATGGCTCACACACTGACCAATTGCCTGGGCGTACGTTAGAGAGAAAGAGAGGAAGGTAGAGAAAGAGAAAGCGTCGGATTACTATATTGCATTTTCCCCGATCCTTTTTCCCGAGCGGATTTAAACGATGAACAATGTTTAGGACGTGGCGGGGGGCGTGTATTAAGATAATTAATAAATGAAATATGATTGTGAATATCTTTTGTGTTACGTTAATGTGATTACAAAGACACTGTAAAGAATTAAATAAAGCATACATTTTACATTTAAGCGTTGTCGATGATTTCTTTGTCTCTGTAAATTATTCTAAGATTCAGATTGCCGTAGATTCGTCGTAAAAAGGTACGAAAAGGTAAGTCGAAGTTTGAAGGTTTATTAATATTGCTATACAACAATTTAATGAATATCGATAGTTTATTTTCATTTAATTAAGGTGTTATACCACAGTAGCGACCACAAAAAGTAGGCATTTTTCAAGAATTTTTTTTAGTGGAATGAAAAGATCAATCGAGATTCTGTAAAGTGCGACTTATT
>JAPYZP010005730.1:0-16808 GCA_030522985.1 Torymus sinensis
TAATTATTCCATTTTTTAATACTCCAATTAACTCAAGAATTTAATCTTAAATCTCAAACACATTATATTTTGACGCCTATTCTTTATAGACTAATCAAATGAGTCAACAACCAATCAAAAGTCTTATATGACTGATTTCATCTATCACTTTTTTTAAAGAAAGGATCCGAAAAATACTATTACAAAATTCAAACGTGGTGACCCATTTTGATCTTTGAATCATGTTCTAATGCACAGAATAATTTCTTTTTTGTGAGGCTCCAGCTGGTAGAAATCGATTACATTATTTACCTAATAAATAGCTAGGTTCCCCAATAATCGCTAAAAACTAGACACTTTTCTTGTCCATTTCTATCTATCGTTTAAACGATTTTTCGGTCATATTCTTCGCCATTTAATAGACAAAATAATAGATTCAGTTTTTCCACAAATTTACATTAGCTTATTTACGAGTATTTAAAAGATATTAAAGTTGGCCATCTTTTTAGGTAGGAAATGGCTAATAAGTGGTTTGCTATTATGGCGAGGAATGAGAGAGACAGAATCAAACGGGAAAATCATTGTTTTCGTTTATATGCACTGAAACAGTAGTATAAACGAATTAAATACCAATAATTCGTTCACTGATTTTCAAATTACCAATAATTCGTGTTTACGTTTTGGTTAGCTATCTTTTTTTAATATTTGTTTTTAAATACATGATCAGATTACAGAGAAAATTTTGTACAAATATTTGAAGGTTGTGTTATATCTATTAAATAGAGAATATGATCGCAAAAATCGTTTCATCACTACCCAGAAATTAGCTATTCTTACTTAGCTATTTATTATTTTCCTGGCCATTTCTGATAGAGACAATTTCTATCAGGGCTATGTCATGGTTAATGCCTTAAGTTCAATTACTCATCGAAAGTCTACATGTGTACGTAACATTTATAAATTTTTTATCACTTTCAAACTTTTTATTTAACATATAGTAAAATTGGCACATCTAACCAAAAGTTATTATGCCGTATTAAACAATTTAATATATACAAGAAGTACTGGCAATTGTATAAATATTTACATAGACCCTTAAACTTCAAATTCACTATCTAATCCTTCTCTATTTATCAATAGTTGCAACATATACTTAAATTCTTATCTTAATTATGAAGTCACGATTCTTAGCTACAAGTAATCTTTTCTCTGTGTATGTGTATGTGTCATGGAGGAATTTATCGTTGTCGTTTAAGAAACGTGCAAGACAAGAGATATGACGACTTAGCAAAGAATAACTAGTTCGCCTCAATGTATTCGACATATCATCGCAAAGTTAGCTTCGTGGTTACATAACTAGAAATTTCAAACTCGTCTGGGTTCGCGTCTTGGTCGGCACAAATTTTATCTCATACAATCGGAAAATTTTTGGTTTCTTTTCAAAAGATCTTTTACTTTTGAAAGAAGTTTAGGAAGACTATAACTTAAAGATGACTACGAGTCTCGTTAAAAGTCTGGAAAAGTGACTGCAGCCAGACTTCTACCAGACATGAGGAGCCAAACTTGAATAAAACTTGTGCTAGACAATTTTTCACGGCTGAAAAAGTTAAGAATTATATTAATTTATTTATAGAACAAAGACAATTTTCATACAAGTCTTGGAAAAGGATATATTTTATTGGAGTTTTAGCGAGACGACTTTTTAATATTATTATTAAGTATAAATTTAAAGATAAATGTATGAATTAACAGTAAAGTGAATGAAATAAAAGACACGTTGTTTTTGGAGGTACGTTTTTAAGCGAAAAGATAAATAAAGAGGAATATTAACAAGGATATTGAGAAAATTCATGTCCTGTGCTTCTTTTCACGAAAAAGTTTGTTCTTCTTATATTGAAAGCTGTGTTTTCTGCAGACGAAAGAAGTTTTCTGTTTAAGGAGGCAATTTAGCAAAAGTATCAAAAAACTATTACAAAGTTGTGCATCGGTCCAAGTTCGCGATGGGGTTGAGAGAGCGAGGGAGCGAAGGAGAGAGCAGAGAAGAAACGACGCAGCGTCGCGGGCTTGTCTCTTTGTTCTTTATGTCATTGTGCACCCGAGAAATATACGTTTCCAACTATAGCAGATGTATGAGCAGTCGAGAGGAGTCGAGAGAGAGAGAGAGAGAGAGGGGTGGGCGGGGGGGGGGGGGGCGGGATAGGGGACGCATGAAGAAACATAAGAAACGAAATACCTCGGAGCCATCGCTTTGTCTCTCGGCCAGAGAAGTCAGTCGTCTTTGATCGACAGTATATCGAGGCGCGTCGCTCGCCGTTTGTCGATCCTCGGGCTTGAATCCATTGCCATCGATTCCAACGATTTAGGGATCGGCTGCAAGAAATACTCGCCATTTTCTCATACTTGGATTTCTCCAGCGTTCTTTTCGGCCCTCTTATCTTTATTAAGGATCTTCTATTGACTCGAGCCATGTACAATACACGTCAAGGCTTTTTAGTCATTCCTCTGCACTATCCGCAGGCCAGGTTATCAAAGACGTCAGGGCAAGCTCCAACGACATTGTTTCAAGAGAACTACTGTCTCTTCTCATAAAGAAGGCCTTAATGGGGCAAGAAAGCAGCGCTTGCGTGCAGGCGAAAGCAGCAGCAGCAGCAGCCTCCGCTTACAATTACCGACAGTTAAAGGCGGCGCGACAACGAGGCCAAAATTCAGCCTAACAATCTGCCGAGGGCGTTAAATCTCGCGAAGGAGGCGAGCGGACGAAGCGAGTCGGGATGAAAATGAGCCGCTCGAGGAGAAGAAGCGAGGAGCTTTCATTGAGCAGCTCGGCGTAGAAGAAAGTTGCCGGTGCGTACGGGGGCGAGAGCAAAAAAGCGCAGCTCGGACACGCGCAAAACAATGGTGTGCGCGCCGACCACCCTCGAATCCTCGGAGCCCCGGCTTTTTGCCCGGCATTAATTGGCCCGCGGGCATAAAACGGCCGACTGCGAAAGCGAGAGAGAGAGAGAGAGAGAGAGAGAGGCAGAGAGAGGAATAAAGGGCTCGGGATGAGCGAGAGAGGCGAAAGAGGCCACACAGAGGCTTGTTTGCTCGCGCACGGCAGCGCGCATTCACCGTTGGCCATTCGGCGAGTCGGGCGAAATAAACCTTCCGTGCGCGCAGCCGCTCGTTCCTTCAACGACAAAAACTCGTCTACGTGGACGGGTCCGGAGAGAGGGCATCAATCGTGTCGCGTCTCCCGATGCAGCGCGCGCTCGCAGCTTCTCGATCCTTGTCGCTTTTCAATGATCCTCTCCGATCTCCCCTTTGTCTGCCAGAGAGAGAGAGGGAGAGAGGGAGAGAGAGAGGCTCTGTATATTACGTGCCGGCTGATGCACGAGCTCGACGCTGCTCCGGAATGCGAGCCGCCGAGGGCTGCATTCTGCATTTTCGAAATTTCAGACTCGCCTGTCTCTTGCGCCAAAGCGATCGCGCGCTGCCGCAGGAAGTAATGCCGGCCGGCGGAAGGCTGCCCGCGAGCAAAAAGCCTGACGAGCCTCGTAAATAACTGGACGATGGGCTTTTCGAGCGAAAAAGCTTCTACGCTATTGGAATAATGCTAATGGAATTGGCACCTCCTATAACCTCATTAATTACGCTCTACTCCCGCCTTGGAAGCGAATGAGGCTCTTGGCGTTGAGGATTATGCCGTCATATAATAGTGACGCGGCGGGCGGAAAGTACGTTGGAGCTGAAATTTCGCCGACGGAAAATAGCGCGGGTAAATAAGTTGACTCGCCACAAAGGGCGAAAGAGCGGCCCCGGATTTTCTTTATTAACCCCGGAGTATTTGACGTCGGGGACATTTTCGGTGAAAAAGGGTGGGGGGGGGGGGGGGGGGGGGGGTAATGGCGGCGGGCTTTAACGAGATTTGCATGTCACGGGCGCGCATCATATATCTGGATTTAGCGCACTCCGCCTCGCTCTCTTCTCTCTTCTCTTTTCCGGCGGGGGAGCGGGGGCTCCCCCTCGGCCCCGTTCTTTGCGCGCGCGACTCCCCCTCCCTCTATTACGTCGTTTGGGGTTGAAGCGAAGGGGTACTTTCCGGATCAACGAAGGATCCTCGCCACGTCGTCGTCGCACCCGGAGCGGAGCCGGAGCAGCGCAAGAGAGAAAGCGAGAGAGAGAGAGAGAGAGAGAGAGCCCGGGTATACACATGGGGACATTAACACCGCCGGATTACCCAATGAACTTGAAACGTGATTTACGCGAGAGCGAGCTGTGCGCGAAAAGGCGAGGACAGAACGATATATGTGTGCGGAGCTGGAAGACGACTGTGCGATGCGGAGCGCGCGAGTATAAGTGAGCCGCAGCGAAAACACAGAGAAAGAGAGAGAGAGAGAGAGAGAGAGAGGGAGAGGGAGGGAGAGCGGAGGGCGGAGCACGGCAGCGCGGCCAAGACAAATCGTTCGGACGACCGTCGATATGCTAATGTGTACACATGAATGCCGGATGACCCCGAAGATTAGAGGATAACCCGCGCACGAGCGGAGCCGCGCGCGAAACCGAGCGCACTCCTCTTTTTACAAACTTTCCAGGCGACGCAAAAAGGCTTAGAGCCTCTGACGCATATCGCGCTGCCACCAATTTTCCACCGCTCCTTTTTTGCATTTTATTTACCGCCCGCTCCCCCCTTCCTTCCTTCCTTTCCGAATACGAATGATTGATGAAATTCGCTAGAGGAATGATGTATTATTATTTATCGCCTTTCCCGCTAATCATGCAGAAATAAAGTTGTCATCACTTTTTCAGAGATTCTACAATGCTCGAAGATGAATGGGATATTCTTAGAATTATTTCAAAGCACAAGCGATTAAAAATAATTAAAATGCATTGGATCGCATGTAACCATACATAGCGTGCTAGATTAACAAGAACAATCGAATAAGTAAAGTTCCAGTAGCTAAAGTAATGCTATAGTGCGAAAGTATTTAATTTTAGATTTACGAACCGCAAAACGTAATTGCACAACATCCTTTAAGAAAGATACTTCCCTGTTCGGTTTTCCTCGACGTCGCCGTCGTCGTCTCTTTTCCCCCGGCGCGTGCACTAACAATATTTGCATAAGACATTTTCAATTCCGCTCGACGCGCAAGTCCCTTTTTGCGCACGCGGTGCATCCGCCTATACACAAAAAGAGCCATAATTATATATTGTGCCGGGCAAAATGTACACACCCCTCCCAATCCTCCTCATGTAAATTCCCTCTCTCCCGCTCGCTCGCTCTCTCGCTCTCTCGGAACTTTCTTCGCGGATAAAGCCGCGTCGATCCTCAAAACTGGCATTCCTCGCATAACGAAAGGAAGAAGCGAAACAAGAGCAAAACGTCGACTTGAAAGGAGGTGAAAAAACAAGCCGCTTCAGGAGAAAGTCCCAAAGTCAGCCGGGAGTGGGCGAGCGCGTGCGAGAGAGAGAGAGAGAGAGAGAGAGAGAGAGAGAGAGAGAGCGGGGGATATAGTTGGACACACAACACACAAACAGACAGAGGGAGACGGAGAGCGTTTGCACGCAATACATGCGTCGTCTGCCGGGCGCATAATGGGGGTGTATAATACGCAGTCCAAGACAATAGGGGCATTGTGCAGGTAGATGCGCGAGAGAGAGAGAGAGAGAGCCCGAAAGCCGGCGAAGAGAGGGGGGGGGGGGGGGGGGGGGGGGGGGGGGGGGGGGGGGGGGGGGTTTGGGCATATTGACAGACTAATGATCGCACGGAACAAAGGCCAGAGAGCGTCACGTGGTCGCGCGGTCACGTGGTCGCATGATGGACCGTTTCCGGCGCGCGCGAGCTAGTTTATATACATATATAGGCTAGACAGCCACGCGCGCTCGCGTGTCCCCCGCGATCCTGCATTCACCCCCCAGTGCCGGCCTCTACATTTTATTTCTACTTCTTTTCCTAGACCAAACCGCGCTCACGACTGTCCTTTACGTTGGAGAACGAAAAACTCTCAATAACTTGAGCCTATAGATTTATTGAACAAACTGACACATCAGCGTGATTTAAATGTCGGATTCACAGCTCTTGATTGGCCATGTACACACGCTCGACGCTTTCCGCGGCAACTTTTTGCCATTGAACCCGGCAGGAACTTTTTTAATTAATACCGGTACACGTCGAACAATTAGAGCAACACGCTCGCAGAAAGCCGCTGAAGCGTATCCTCAGGTCAATACGGGACGTTAACGCGTTGTTAAAAGCTATATCTGGGAATCATTGATACTAGCAGGGTATATACGGACGGCGGCGCGCGGAGGGTGGCTTTCAGTGTCGAATTTACCGCAGCGCGCCCCAGTGTCGTCGTTCCGCGGTGGCTTTGCGCTCGCTATTGGACGGCCCTGCAAGGGGAGCTAATGGCATTTGGATTCGCCTTGGGGAAGGGTTGCCGCCTCGCGCCGCCTCGCGCCGCCTCGCGCCGCCTCGTCACTACGCCGCGACGCTCCTTTTAAATGCATAAATAATGAGCGTTTCTCGCTCTCCCCCACTATCTTCCCGTTTCTTAGCTCAACTTTAATAATTTAACACTACTCGGAGCCCCGAGCAAAAGCCACCTCCTGCGAGCGCCAATAACGCCGCTCTGATGCGGCAGATTTCGATTTTTCGGCGTAAAACGCTGCGTCTATTCGGTGGCTACCTAATTAATACGAATAACGGCCCCACGCATCCCTTTCGCTCCGGCCCCCCCTCGCATTGTTCATCGCTCTCATCCGTTATGCAAGGGGTCTCGAAATTCGCACATTGCCATCGAGGGAATTAGCCGTTCTGCGCGTCGATGATTGCCGGCCGATAGTGCTAACTACGCAGGCATTTTTATCGCGACAGATTGAACTGTCTCGGCGCGCGCTGCGCAATAAGCAATTTGAAAGTAGCGCTCTGCGGATAAATGCCTCGGCGCAGCTGATAAAGGGCCCGATAGCGCGCGGGCCGCATTTTCCGAGCGCGCACACGCGCCAGCGCGAGAACTGCGCGAGGGACGGAGGCCGCTAATGAGGCCGTGTGTAATTAGGGAGCTCTCGCGGCCTAATGAAGCGCTTACCTACCTCGGCTACATCGCGAGCCGTCGCTCGGCCGCTTACTTGTCTCTCCGTTCCTCTTTCGATCTCTCCGCTCTTACCACCTCGGGAGAGCGCTGATCACGCTTGCCCGGGAAAGGGCGAAAGGGGATCGGCTCGGGAGATTCAGGGCCCGAAGGAGCCTCGAGAGGGGACGAGCACGCCGACACGCGGGACTCGGAACGATACACCTCCGCACGACACGCTCGCGGAATTAACCTTCCAGGGATGCGCTTCTTTTATTCCTCCTCGCTCGCTACAACGACTCTTTTCCTAACCCACACACACACACAATCCTTTCCTTCCCACTCGCATCAGATATTCTGTCAAAGGGTAATGATGTCGTTTGCTCTTTCGATCTCGCGCGAGGCTAAATTAATCATATCACTCGCAACTTACGACAACTTGAGAGAAATGAAGGGCGCCGTGGGAAAGTGGCAAAAATCCTTATAAATGGCGCAGGGTACACGAGCTCTTATCAGCAACGTGTCAATGGATTAGCATCAGGAGATCGGTCAGATTCTCCGGAAAGTCTTAATTATTTAAGAGGGTCCTGGACTCGTCCCATCGGCGCAGTGGAGCAGGATCCTGTGCCGGGAGGCCCTTATCTCTCAATTCGCTCGCGGGAAGCTGGCGCGCACACACACACACCACAAAACTGGGCCCCAGGAGAGCGCGCGAGCTGGGGGGAGGGCAGAAAGTGCTCGCGTGCATCGGGGACTAACCAGACACAGCTACCGGAATCACGACTTGGCTTCTTTGCCTCCTCCCTCTAAACTAACTCACAACGCACGGCATATTTTAGCACAGCTGAAATCGCTAAAACGGATAGATAAGCCCAGAAAGATCGAGCAGTACTAACTAATTTTATTTACGTGTCTTCCGATTACCTTTTTTCTCGCCAACTCTCTTTCTCAACAGCTTCTTTCCTCTCGAGATAATTGCTGCTGCGCAGCGCCGCATTTCTTCTGTCTGTCTTTCTTTCAGACAAGGAAGTGGATTTTAATGGCATGCTGAACTTTAACAAGTTATCACTAATTTTTTTACTTCTTTCAACATTTCCTGCCCGCTATCATGGACAAAATTAAAATTTACCTATATAGTTCATATAAAGTTCATACTCGACAAAGTTTTATCTTAGATTAGTCACAAAGTTCCCCAACTTGGATATTTATAGAAAATTAGATTGGCTAAAGTTTAGCGAAACATAAAAAAAACGACGAAAAATTCGAAAAAATATAATTAATTAAATTGTAAAAATATAAAACAAGCTGAAATTTGAACCAATGATATATTTCTCCCCAGACTTGTTTTCTGCTCAGCTACTGGATTTTTCTTCTCAATAAAATAATTTCTGAGCAATATATTTTAAAATCCTCGGTTATTACAGAAATAAACACATTTTTCGTTTGTATATCAAGACCTTAAAAAAACAGTGTCTATCTTCCTATCATTAAGAACTATACATTTGATTTCATAAATTTGATTTAATGAATCATTCAATTTTTATGGTTCAGTAATTTTATAATGAAATAAAATTTTATTTACATAAATGTTGAGATGTGGAAATATTTCATTGTTCAACATTCGATAAAGTTCTTTTGAATATGAGTTTTACAAATTTTGAGTAAAAATAAAATTCTTTTTTTGGCGAGCTTATAAACTTTTAAGTGACATGTAGAAGTTTCAATGCCAGATTCATATTAGTTTTAATATACCTATATTATATTACTCGTGTGGAATCACTGTAATGAATACACGTTGCAAGTTAATAAAATAAGGCCGCGAAGGCAAAAAATGGCTAGATTATAAGAATAATGAGGATGAAATGTATGGAAAAATGTCAGTCGAGATTGGTGACGTGGCCATTATTCCAAGTTAGAAACTCGCTTGCAGAATCTCTCGTGGGGCAAGTAACTGCGCTGAAATTCAGCCCTTGTCGGCCTCCATTCGTATACATTTAAGCGGGATGTTCGCGCGGCGAAAGAGCCCCATCGGCGGTAGTCCTCGCATTGCGCCTGGACACGTTTCCGTAAACGGATCTGCGTAGTTTATTGAAACTTTACTGCCGACTCGTGAATGCGGCACTCCGCTTATTTATGGCGTCGTACGTACTTCTAATGGACCATGCAAACTGCATCGAACGCTCGCGCGCCACTCGATCTCGACAACACCGAAACTGCCTTGTGCTTTCCCGAAGCGATTTTCCCACGTACATGACATCCCATCCATTTTCGGGATTCGCCTATTTTTCCGACGCCGCCTGCCATAAATACTTATCAGCCGGGGAGTTTTCAAGATAGAGCATCCGAGAAAGTGTTGCTCGAGAGGTATTCCGAGAAGGGGAATTTTTCTCGGAAAATGAGGAGGAAAAGAATTTCTGGCGGGCGGCCACAGTATGGATTGAAAAGTCGGCCGCGCAACAGCAGATTACATCTGAGATGTAGCGAGCAGCGGCGGAGTTGTCGCTGGAGGATCGATACGCGGCCAGTTCCGAGGAAGGCGTTACGTGTCCGAGCGTAGTTTTCGCCATGGCATCCCCGACAACATCTTAATTCCCGATAAAACGTATTAGGACTCCTCGGAATTGGATCTCGGACTCCTGGAGTCCTTCCCGGCGAGCTGGATGGTCGCGAGGCACGCAGCTCGGCGCGCGGCCTTCCCCGTACCTACGCGAGCGCCGCGCTGACGTGCGGCCGAGATTAGCATCGGGCAGCCCCAGCCGCTCGCTCGGGCGCACGCGAAGGAGATGCTCCGAGTGCTACTCCTTTCGATGCTCGTTATCACGCGAGCGAGGCCCGGGGATGTGCGCGTAAAAATTTATGGCATCGCGCGCCCCTCTCAAGGCCGGCCACTACTTCTGCGCCGTCTTAACGAGCCCGACTCTGCTGCAGCGCACTTTCCATTTTACTCTCCCGCAGTCACATGGAGCATTTTCATCACGCTTTTTATAAACGTATTCGTCTGGCTTTTAGAACAGCAGAATTCATAAATCCGAAACGTAACCTAGAAACTGGGAGAACAAAAAATACCAAACTTTGGCTATCTAAAGAATCTCATGCTTGAGGTAAGATTAAATCTTGACGTGATGGAGCAATACCGATCATCCGGATTCGTCTTTCCGTACAATGCCTGCGTAATTAATCAAAGCGTTAGATATATTATGTTCATATAGGTCCAATCCGGTAAGCCGAGCGAGATAAGCGCGCTCATTAATAGAATTCGGCTTGATTGATTTTTTATTATGTCCGTCCGCGGCGTGCATGCGCCGTCGGGCGATACACTCGCGCGATTATATAAAACAGAAGCAGCAGCGGTGCAGCGGAGCATTTGCATATCCGCTGGTGCATCAAAATGCGCAAGATGAGACACACTGAACTCTCTTTCGTTGGAATGTGTTAACTGCTGCGGCGTTTAGCAAGCCAAGTGGCTGCTTACACGTGTACGTCACGAAGCCGTGCACGACTTCATTATCGCGGGGATCGAGCCGTCAGCCGCGTCGGGTTTTCTTTTCGCGAGGAAAGAATCAATTGTGATTCAAAGTCGGGATGATCTGGCGCAATAGCCCGCCGTTAAAAGCCGGCGGCGGCCTCGCCCTCAGCATCGTTCGCTCCTCGCGATATTATTTATTATTTATGCTAAGTTATGCGGGCCGCGAAACGAAGCGTCCAACTACGACAGCAATATTTATATCAATTACGTGTCATTTGCCTGGCTCGGATTATTATGTAAATACCCGGTAGCATCTCTCGCGGATATTGGCTCCCGCCGCAGACGCACCGAAGCAATTATGACGTCAGACGCGCTCAATCAGCCGCCGCTATCACGCACAGTCATTACGCATAACAGGAAAGATCATGCGTAGACTGCAGGCGCAATTGCGTCCTTCCGCGACGCAATCAATGCAAATATAACTAAAAGAGATTGAGCTTCTTAAGACGTTGCATCTACCTGTAAGCTCTTAAGCTTGCTTAATTAAAATTAACTTGATAAAGTACTAGACGGCGCTCGATCTACTTGGCGAAAGTTGCCGCATGCGCCCGCGTGAAAAAGCAAAGAGCGCCGCGGTTTTGATAGAACAGCTAAACATCAATCGGACTCGAAAACTGGCCTGTAATTTGAGTTTAGCCGCAGCGGGCGAGTAAGTTTGGTCGGCCGCGGGCCCCGGAATTCCTACGGGAAGACGGGCCAATAGATGCACGGCCTGTCGGGGCTGATGCATCCCGCTGAATATGTATGAGGACCGCGACACCCCGCGCGCCGAACTACCGAGAGACCGAAGCACTATCTGCGGCTGATAGTGGCTATGCTCTATGTCTCACAGGGCTGCTTCTCCTTCTCTCTCTAGGGCCGGGCTGCCTATACCCCCCTCACTCACTCTCTCGCAGCGTGTTCCCAAAGGCGCACGCGCGGCCAAACTGCAGAGCCAGGAGAAACTCGCGTGTAGAGAGAGTGAGAGAAGCGAACCCAAGGATAAGAGCGAGAGCTTATATCGCAAGAAGCGCCCGATGGAAGGCTCACTCATCATACACACTCTCCGGAGCAGGAGGCGTCCTTATCTTGCGAGAGACAAACTTACCTCGTAATTCCTTCGCGAACAGGTGCCGATGCCTACCAGAGACGACGAGCTTACACGGTTATTGCCGGTTCACTACCGATAAACCGAGGCGCCTCCATCGCCAACTCCTTCCAAGCACCCTTTCATTCTTTTAATACGCTAACTTCTTCATATTAACATTATTTGTCGCTTTTCACATTTTTTCTTTAATATACTAGAACGATTTTATTCACATTTTCCAACCGAATAAGCCAATTCTGAATATTATTTGGTAAAAGTTCTTTTTTCTGATATCCGTATTCCTTTCGTTCGACTTTTGTATATTACAGATATTGTACTGAACGATGGCATTCCCAATCATGAACATCATATTTTCGAATGTTGACAATTACTCTCCAAAGTATCGAATTTCAAGAAACACTTGGGGACTCTCTCTGTACTTTAGTGGACAGCGCTGGAAGTTATATAATAAAGGACTATGTTGAGAAAATTAAAAAACAATACAAGACAAAATTCAACTTTATCTACCTATTAGACATTTTAGTTTTAAGCATGTATATTGTTCAAATTAATGTTTCTTGAGATAATTTATATTGACATTTCTATAAGATTAATATCCTGTTTTAAGATGGCACATACGCTAAAGCTTCACGCAACTTTGGAGTTTGACAAAACTGAAGAGAAAGAAAGAATGTGCCAAAACAAAGCTTTATAAAAGTAGGATGAAGTAAAAGTTTCGACAGTTTCTTAGCTAAATGGAAATTTATTTTTATAAGCACAGAGTTGATTTGCCAATAAAAAGGTTACATGATGTACAGTCAATAGAAGGGGCTGCCTCTAAGCGTGGGATTTCACAAGACAGAATGAGATATCGCTAGATCGAGGTGTATTATATAGTTTTAAGCTTGTCATGTTAAAAGCTATGGATTTTCAAACCTCTGCTCTGCTTTCGTTCTTTTTCTCCTCCTCTCCGTAACGTGTGCTGCCCGTCTTTTTCCTTACGCGAGCGCACGCACACACACACACACAAGTCGTATAACGCTCCTACGTGCTCCCCTTACGAGCTATAAAAACAACCTTGAAGCCTTTACGACAACTTGAACATTCTGGGCGTTCGGAAAAATGCCTGATTAACAAAAAAGTTGCGTGAAAAAGCTTGCACGGTCCAAGCTATTTTTCCAGGTGTGATATCGAACTTTCTCGTTAACGCCGGCGCAAGTTTTTATCGTGACCAGGTTAACCAGCGACTCCTGCTTTTACCCATTTTGCTGCAGCAGAAGTGAAAGTTATATGGAAATACGCTGCTATTACTATATCACAGTAATTTTGATTCACGTTGTTATAATAATTTTGAAATAAAGTCAAATATAATAGCCTAGTCCAAAATGATACGTAATTACTTAAGAAGCTAAGTGATCAATTTTCGGGAAACCCGTTAAGTTATGGAAATTCGAATTTGTTTAACTTTTTCTATCATGCAATGAAGAAGGCAACTTTCTACAAGTAAATAGAGAGGCACATCATTAATAATACTAATTTCATTTTAAGCATTCACTGAGATTAATATCTTTTTCATGATCTCATGACGGAGCTCATATACACGAGGCATTAAAAAAATCTTAGCAGCGTAATGAAAAGACGGCTGCACATTTACTTGATCATAAAGTTTCTCCCTCGCAGCATCAATGAAAAAGGATTCAGCTGCGGGGTTAACGAGCGAGGCGAGCTCCCGACGACATTTTCCCGGCGGCGGCGTTGTCCATTCTTCATTCGACCAATCATCAATTCCCGGCCAGGAAGACTCCACTAATGCGCGTTGATTTTGGTGTGCCGCCTGTGTACAGAGCCATACCAGAAAGGGTAGAAAAGCTCACGGCTCGTTGAGCGCCACTGGCTCTCTCCCACTCGCTCTCTCTCTCTCTCTCTCTCTTTCTCTCTTTCCCCACGCGGAGGGTCCAAATCGCCGGGCGTGAGAGGAAAGGGTTGCCCGATCTAGTCGGAATCGCGAAAAGGGGAGCGAGACAGACGCGCGATAATAAAGCAGCCCGAGCACCGCCGCCGCGATAAAATATATCCTAAGCAGAGGCGACGACTCGTTTGGCTCTGCAGGAGAAGAGAGGGAGAGAGAGAGAGAGAGAGAGAGAGAGAGAGAAAAGCCCGCTTCATTACCGAGTCGAAGTTCATCGCGCCTAACCCTTTGGGCTCGAAAGAGATAGAAAGAGAGTGGGGGAGCGATCCCTCCTTTCGTACTTTCTCCCGAGCAGTGCGGGCGAAAAATTCTTGGCGCGATTAACACTTTCACGTCTCACCGCAGAATGTCGCCGCGTGCTCCGGTAGCGCTGGAATGTGCCGCATAATTGGGATCGGGCCCAAGACCGATCACCTCGGTGCTTCTGCTTTATCTCCTCCTCCTCCTGCCCCTTCTCCGAGTGGGACGCGGTACAGATACAGCTTTATTTAGAGTGCTTTAATAGCGTTTCACTGTCAATAATTAAGGATATCGCAGCCGCGGCGCGCGCTTAATGTGCCTCCTTTTCATATAATATTACGGAGCGCTGGCGCGAGTGTAGAGACGCCGCGCGCAGGAGGGAAGAAAAAGGAGGGAAGAAAAAGGAGAGAAAGGCGAGGAAAAAAGGCCAGAGGAAAGAGAGAAGACGATAAGTGCAGCGCTCGCGCGAGATAGACGAGCGTCGTAAAGTTTTGCTGGCGCGCGTGCGCACGCGCGAGCTAGCTCGCTCGAGCGACAAACACTTTGAGAACGAGCGAGGCAGCGAGCGAGAGACAAAAACTTACCGCGAAAAGCCCGCCAAGTGCGGAAGAAAAATATAACGATCCGCGGAACGAGGAATAACGCGCGACTTTACTGCGTTCTAAAACTCCCATAAACCTTCGCTACGTCAAACTTTTCAATTCTACCGTTTGCCCGTTCCTCTCTCGTGTTTTTTCCTCCCATGCCTCTTACACGCTCTCCCTCTCGCTCGCGCACTCTTTTCACTAACATCCGGGACTCGATAAAAGCTGGGATATATTATGGCCAGTGAAATAGGAGAAAGTGCGCCTCAAACCATACCCTCCAAAGAGGCCCATTCATATTTGATTCGCTTCATCATTACTGCTCCATGCACCATTTCATTCTTTTGCAACAGATTCGGCCCATAACTAAATCAGCTTCTTCATTTTTCCAGTTTATCTTTTACCCATACCTTCAAATCCTATTCTCCATTATATATATATAATAATAGCTCTTTACGCAACAAGTATTGCCTTATCTTCAAGAGAAAGTTAATTTAATTAATAAAAATTTCGTACCTGTAAGTAATGCTTCAGTATTTTTTTTTTTTTTTATTTCATCGGGACTAGTTGAATAACAAAAGAAACTTGACGCTGCATGCTTGGCATAAACGTTATCCTCAAAACAAAGAATTCAATGACATATCAACCAATACTAGCTATTTGCTGTACACAGTGTATATTTATATCAAATTCCCATTATTCCCATGAAAAGAAATCCACATTATTTGATTAAACAAACAACCAGTAAACTAACACATGTAATAACTGAATGGCTGAAAAGCATGTAGAAAAGTAGGTCGATAAGATGGCGTTTAAGAGGCATGCGGTCAAATAAGAGCATTCTCAACCTGCCAAGAGAGCAAGAGCGACGTGTTATAAAGGCTTTCTCATTGATGATGTTGGTCTGCATGGCACGCGGAACAAAACGGCCTGCAATGTTTTTGGACGGGCTTGCACAACTGGGACCTGGCCGATAGCGATCTTAATACAGATCAGCGATCCTTTGAGCATATAATTCGGTTTTCGGTGCGCGGGGACAGCTGTCGCATTGGACCGAGTGAGCACGAGAAAGAGAGATGCAGCGAGTGGAGCAGCGCCAGAGTATATACGAGAGATGACGGCCGATGATGACGTTCGCGTCGCGCGCACGTACTTTGATCGTAGATAACTTTCGTTAGATCGCAGGGGTGTGACGCGGCACAAAAAACTCGTTGCGGAATCGTGTCAAGATCGCTTCTGCTATTTTCTCTCCGGGCCCGAAGTGTGACAGATTAGAGGGAGACATGATAATTTACGTTTCACGAGGCAGCTGTCAAACATGCATATTTGTCATCTTGACAAATTTTTTCTTTTCCTTCCTCCGGGAGAAAGCTTTATTGTAGCAAAAAAATCTTTTCCAGAATGTATCTTAGAAACATGTTTTATTTATGACATTTGGATATACTATGGCGTGTGTGGCTGCAATAATAAGAAAACGAGGAGGACAAATTATAAATCTAGACAGGAAAAGCTCAAATTTTCTTACGCTATCAGAATTGCTTATGATTTCCTGAAAAATTATTATGTTTTTATAAAACAAAAAGCTTAAATTTTAACTTTTCTTGTTACTTGTATACAATTTTTACTTATATTTTCAGATCAAGAAGATTGGCAAAGTGGCTGTCAATAGAAGATCGTTTTAACGAAATAGAGCATATTTAAGATTAGATTGCCCATACATCAATAAAAAGGGTCTGTAAGATTGGATTAGGAACACTGGACTGCATTTTTATATACCTGAAATTGACTCTCAAGGCCCCATCAAAATCCATATCCCAGAGGGTGTGCACGCTCCTTGTTAGTTAACATCCATCAGCAGTAAATTAGTTGGCATACTGCAAGTCAAAAAGGACTTATATTTTAAAATATTTGTTGAAAAACATTTTGATATTTTATGGAGAGATACAGTTTGTATATTTATAAGATATTCCAAGGGAATTTTTGAATCTTTTAAAATAATTTAAATTTATCAATAAAGGCTTTATTCGTTAAAATAAAAATTATTAATAGTCTTGGTCGGTAAAGACAATACAATTACTTATAATACATGTCAAGTTTTCATATTTAAAAAAATCTAACATTTCAAAAGTAAATAAGGTAAAATAGGCAATAGTGGGCCAGTTTAGAGTATACTTTTTTTATAATCTTTTCTACTACGAAAACTAAGCATCATACATGAAAACTAATAAGCTCAACAGATAGCTCGTGTTTCGAGGTTTATATTTAAAAAAGCACCTCTTTTTCGTAGCCTCTTTATCGTCTGGTGTAGGGGGACACGCTAATTTAGTTGGGAGCAGTAGTGGGACGCCCGTTCGGATGCAATAGTGGGACTATACTTATCAACGTATTTCTG
>JAPYZP010005735.1:0-14146 GCA_030522985.1 Torymus sinensis
TTCGAGTTTTGATATTAATGAAAGTACATAAGAAGTTTAGACAAAGTTTATAAGAAGTTAATATAAAGTGACGTCGAAAATACATGAATGGTTATGTACGATCTGTTTCAACCGCATAAAATATGACTACATGTTATATTCGAAAAGAAAATATTCAACTGTTTTCACGTTGTCTGTTCGTCGCGAGTCGCGATGTTTTCATCTCGCAGCTGTTGCGGTTATAAATATTTTTTTACGAAAAATCACGAGGATCAACGTCAGAAAATTAATCAGATAAGTTAAAATTTACGAATAACCATTATTTTCAACAATCGTGGACGTAATTCTTTGTGGTTTTCTACGTTTTGAGGTGAAAATTTCACACAGATGGTCGAAAATCAGCGGCGACGGGAAAATTTCGCCCGGAGATCCTGAGCGCTGCAGGTACCCAGTAGCCTTTTGTATGTGTAGCTCCTGATCTTGCCTTTTTTTCTTAACGTTGTCATTTGGTAACGATTCAAATGATCCCCAATACTCAATTTTGAAAACGTTAATGTTGGTAGCTTAAAAGTTTGTGTATTTACAAAAATACATAATAAAATGAGCAAACTGCCTAAAATAATTTTGAATCGAATAAATAAGTTGAATAAGAAAAGTAAAACTTTACAAAAAACCGCCATATAGAAATTGGGGAAAAGTGATCTATACTCTCTGATACAACTGATCCTTAATCTACAGTTAGACTTTTTCAAATAATATACATGTAAACTCTGCTGGTCTATCAGTGCAAAATTCTCACGCAATAGTCAATGTCCTGCTTACTTATTGCTCGCTTCTACTTAATTTCCCAAACAGCTCGCAACAAATTCACCCGATTCTCATTAACCGAAGAGAGCACAGGCGACATCCTGCGCGTGCCAGTAGATAAAGAAAATAAACTTCCAGCTCCTAGTCGCTCCCTCTCTCTTTGAGGGTGGCTCGGTCAAGCTCTGTGCGGGAAACATTCGCGCTAATCCCGGACCAAAGCACATAAAAGTAATTCACGAGAGCCGAGATATGCGCGTACGCTCCTGGCCTGCGTGAAAGCAAAGAGAAAAAGAGAGAGAGAGCGCGAGAGAGAGAGAGAGAGAGAGAGAGAGAGAGAGTCTGCCGAGAAGCAGATCTAGCGAGAGCTCAAGTGAGAGAGAAAGAAAGTGAGCCAGCGCCACATCGGCGTCGGTGTGAGGGGGAGGGGCGCAAGAGGGGAGGCAAAGTACACGCGCTCCCGCTAGCGGAGGGGGCAGCGGGCGCGCGCAAAGGCAGGGGTGTACCTACTTACCATACTCCCGCGCGCCGTGCACGCGCCAGCCGGTTCTCGCTCGTGTGTCACGCAGATAGCACTTGGCCAAAGCGCGCGACTCCAGTGTACGATGTCGCGCCGACCTGGGGAGAAAGAGAGAAAGAGAGAATCGTGTGTGCAGCTTCACAGCCTGCCTTTGCATCGACGCGAGAGACTCACGCGTGATGTGCTTTCGCCGCGACGCCTGCGAGTCGCGATTCGTGTGTGCGGACTCGCGTGAAACTGCAACTGGCCGAGTGCGCAGGCGCGAGTAAGTAGGTGGCGCTCTCGCATGGCACATAGGGTGCGTTTCACCTACCGTTCGTAAATGCACAGCGCATGCGAAACGAGTGCGCATGCGCTATGCATTTACGAACGGTAGGTGGAACGCACCCATAGAGAGTGCGCGCGGGTGGGAGTGAACGGGTGCGCGCGCACGCGACGAATCCGAAAACACGTAACCGTTAACGTACATCTTCATTTCTCATCGATGGGACTAATGTCATCTAATTCCTCGAGGTGTGTATACGTTTTCCTATTATTCATTATTTTCATTTATTACTATATTATCTCGGCTATTTATATAGTTGAAAATATAATAATAAAGAGTCATTTCTACATAAGTTATTGCTTTGAGGTTAAGTACTCCCTGTGAAAAAATTTACCTTTATAATCTTTATTTTTACTGCATATTTAATGCCACAAATAATAAATAATTTCCTTTCATTTGTCAAATGATTCGTAAAATTGATTTTTAATTATGAATTAGTGAGCTAATGATGGTGGTGACTTATGTGTACATATACATATAATGTTGATTCATGCTAATCGACTGTAAGAAACAACTGTACCATTCTGAAGAGTTTATGAAACTTCTGCTCGAGTTGAAAAATTGTTTGTCGTTGCCGAAGTTTTTCAGTCTGAAAAAACTGTGAGTATTTGCTGTAAGATTTTTTTTTGTGTAGACTAGTCAGCAGCATGAATCTGACGAATGCGAAAAAGAAGGGATGGCACTGCGGGCTCTCTTACTCTCGTGCGGGCGCGCGCGCGAGAGCGCGAGCGGGCAGCATATAACATTGCCGGAAACGCATATTTCACGTTGTGGCAGGTTATCGTAAGTCACGCTCGGCGAAAATATTTCAGCGCACTAACACCCCGTGAATCCAGAGCCAAGAATCTGAGTTATGTACGCGCGCGCTTGCCTTTTTTGCGTTCGCTCCCAAACGCGTCGGCTTAAAACGTCGTTTGGCTGTTCCTCGCCGCTGCCGCCTCACTCTCCTCGGGCCGATCAGAAACGTTACTTGGCACACGGGCTAATTGGTCGTATCTCGAGGTGGGCAAGTGGGGAGGAAAGGAGGGAGAAAGAGAAAGAGCGCGAGGCAGCGGCGTGCTTTATCACACCATCCATAACCAGTTGAATAGCAACAACCACTTCGACATCCGAATAGACAGAGGCCCTCTCTGCAATGTACGCGATTTCGTTCCACCTGTTTTTCTTTCCACCCTGCCAATGACGCCTGCACTTTATCACTTCTCTTCCAAAATGCTTTCATTTATCAATTGAAAAACTGATAACTCTTTGCACATTATACTACTTTATCATTTTTATTTTCTTCAAAGCAGGATAATTTACATTCATTATCTATTGCATAATGTTAATGTCACATTGGTACACTGAGACAAGGATTTCGTTACTGATAACATGGCATTGTAACTATTAACATGCGTATGTTTAGATATATGTCCAAATATACGCATTGTAACAGTTAACTTACAATATCTTACTAGTAAACATTAATATTGTAATATGTGATTTTTAAGCAGCTAATGGTAGAAGATCGTATAATTTTAATTCTTGAATTTACTTTTAATTTAATTAGTCGTAGTCAGCTTAGTTATTTGTCGGCAGACACGACGAGCGGATTGTCTTCCGGCAAATAACTAATCTGACTATGACTAATTTATCCTGAAGAGGGACATAATAATAAAAAATGTCCGAAACGTTGATTAATAAAAAGGTGTTTTTCATTTTTTATTCCAACTCCTGTTGCAATTAAAAAGAAAACATCTATTGCTAGACTTGGCCAGTAAATTCAAGAATTAAAATTGATATTGTAATAGTTACTATGTATTGGGTTTTACCGTAAAAATCTTCTCTATTCAAATATAGGATATTATAACAGTTACAATATTGTAGTTCTAATTAAACAGATAAATATCTTAACTATAAAAATATTCTTCTCTCAGTGTAATTTTCGTAAACATATATATATACACACACACACACACACACACACACACAATGTGCAATATGTATTAACTTTTATTTTCATAATTTGTTTTACAAACTCTTTGAACTAGCAAATATACGTATATACTCAGTAATTTTATATAACAAGGCAGAAGAATAGAATATTTGTTTTCAAAAATAATAATAAAAACTTTGTTAAATGAACAAGAAAATGTAAAATTACCTTTTTTGCCTAGCGGGCTGAAAGTGCCGCTTTCAATCCCAGCGGCCGATCGCAAATGTTGTATTTTCGGCTTCGCCAGGCAAAAAAAATCGTATACGCACCATGGGAGTAAATAAAGAATGCCTCAGATCGTATGTTTGTCACCCTCTCGCCTTTGGCTCGAGACATTCTTTACTATTACTCCCCAGGTGTGTAATATACTATACTATTTTTCTTGTATTATTATATACTGTAACAACATATGAAAATATTTTGAGATTAACATTCGTCTCGCAATTATAGTGTCATACTTTTGGATCTCTGGGCTCTGTTAGTTTAACGTTGATATGAGTTCTAATGCCATCGTTCACGTATTCTATTTGTAGACTTTTGCTTTTACTTCCTTCCGAAGTAAGCTCTGTCATGGTATAAGAACTTAACTGATCTTAAAAACTTTTGAAAAGTATATAGTAGATTGTTGTAAAACTTATAAGGATGTATTATTAATTTTACGAAATTTCATATGTTATCCTATTTTAAAAATTTAAATTACATCTTCCAATTTGTATACATATGTAACACTAGTAAAAATGAAAAACTACTTAAATAAAATGATCATATATTTCAAAAGACTAATTTTACAAGGGCTTTCCCTATCGAAGCATATTTGTGTGATAATGTTAATTATTAATAGAAAATTAATATCAGTGAATTAAGAAGCCATATGCCAATGGATCGACCGCGGTTTTTAAAACATATTAGATATTTGTCGTTGCATTAATCTCTGAAAAAGTTTATATTTTTCAGTTCTAAAAACAGCCAATGAAAGCTTGTAAAATTTATTTTTAGTATTTTAATTCTACGTAAGTTTTCCCGACTAACGTCATTTGTTGCTTTTGATAAAATATTATAATAAGAAACTAGAATGCATTATTATATTGTAACATATTGAATAAAATATATTATATAAAATATTGAATGTTTGTTATTTCCTTGATAAAAACTATCGTGATTGTTTGAAGCGAGGATAAATATAAGAGCAGATGGCCTCTAAACAAAAAAAGATTTTGCTTGGGAAAATAAAAGAAGTGAAAAATGCAGTCGGAACATGACACGTGAAAAATCAAATTTGCAGCATGAATGACGGCTAACAAACCGCAGTTATATCGTAAAAAGCAATACAGCGGGCAGCGCCGGTTGGCGGCGGGGCAGGAATTAATTTTGATTGGCAGCGTCCCTCAGCTAAGCGCATTTCAACTTCCCCATCCACACATATCCTTTGGCATCGGTCTCTTTCTTTGCATGAGGCTTTTTCTCTCGCTCTCCGCCCCCTCATCTCTTACCCGCTCTTCTTTCGCCATGTCTCTCTATCTCGATCTCTCTCTCTCTCTCTCTCTCTCTCTCTCTCTCTCTCTCTCTCTCTCTCTCCCCTCCCTCGAACGGTCCCAAAATTCAATAAAGCCGAACGAGCGCAGGCTCTCCCTCGCTTTCGCGCACAGCCTCGTTTCTCTATGGCTGTTGTATGTATATATATATATATATATAGAAGAGCTCCGCAGTCATCGCCGGAGAAACTCGCTGCATACATTAGCAGGAATGGTGCGGATACTCCGTCGGACAAAAGGGAACTCGCCCTTCCCTCTATATCTTCTTTCTCCTTCGCACCCTCTAGTCAGAACCATCTCTTTCTCCTCTTTTGCCTTTGCTTTTCCACTTTTCTTTTGACTCGACATAAGACAAACTTGCGTAAAAATACGCATCTATCTTTCACCACGTGGTACACACTAGATAATAGATGCTTCTATATAATGGGTTTGTCTCCCTTTCACTATTCAAAATAGCACTACAGCTCTCTAGTTTATTTTAAAGTTATTGCTCTACTCGCTCACTAGTATTTTCATGATGCTAAACTACATTACAGCCTAGCAATCATCCATGTTGCTAGAGATAGTGCATCGTGTGCGTTAGAAATAGACTATAACTCGATCCGCAGCGTGATAATTCATTTAGGAGTGTCTGTTACTATAGAGCGCTGGTCCGCAGAGTTTGACCTCGAGTCTCGAAACATTATTGCGAGTAGAATCGCAATAAGTGGCAAAGTATTACGAGTGAATGAACTGCTTGAGATGAAAAAGTAGCTTTCAAGGGATATGTACACGTGTGTGTATAAATAGACGGAGATAAAGGAAAATATTCGGGGGCGCAATCACGGCAATCGGCCTCTTCTATATTCGCCCGTATTAGCTTGTGACAGCAGAATTAAACCGGGCGTGGCACGTTACACAATCCTGCAAACTTGACGCGCGCGAGCGAGCGAGCTGTACGCGGCGCGCCGCGCGGACGGACGGCCTGACAGGACACAATATTGCAATAACTTCAATTACTGCGACACGACGTGCCGCAAGGGTGGTTCACCCCCGCGCGCGCCTAGTCTCCGCTTCTCTCCGCACAGCCCGGCGTTTCATCCATTTATATTTCCAGCGCTCGCGGCGGCGGCGGCGGCGGCGGCGGCGGCAGCGGCGGCGCGCGGGGGAGACGAGGAGAGCTCGTCGCGGTCGGCGTATTGGCTCGAGGCCTTTGGCCGATGAGGGTGCCTTTAAACAAGTGCTTCTTAATAAGCCATTGACGCGCGAAATCCACCCCTGAAAATTTCCTCTCTCTTTCTGCCCCGGGCCACGAGCGGCTGGCTTTCGCGCCCACAAAGGGGAAGGGCGCCGCCCGCCGCGGGCCGCGTTTATTTCGCGCCCGCGACTTTGCCCACTGCCCGCAGGAGTACACTTTGTTGCGCAGCCGAGCGTGGCCGGGATGAAAGGGACCTCGCGCGAAAAATTAAGATAACAGTCAGCCGATTAGAAACTTGTAGACAGCCAACAATGTGAGCGTATAACACTAACAACGGGGAGAGGCCATTCTTCTTCTGGATTAACCAACTCAAACATTTTCATTTCAAATATTCGGCCAGTGCAACGCCCGAAATTGAACGATAGCTTATTTCCCTTATTATACTAAGAAATATTACTTCATCGTCCCATCGATTGGTTTTATTCAATTGTTAGATGCATCAATAGTTCCGAGTCTCTTATATTACATTAATTGCCGTTAGTCTGAGCGCAGTCATAAAAGCTTGATAGCTCATTGTATGAAGCTGTCCGAAATCACGTATTTTAACAAATGTAACGCGTGCAAGGACGCATGCGGGGGGAGAAAGAGATGGGCTCGCGTAAAATCGAGATATTTACTTTGGAGGCGTCAGTTGGCTTTGTTCTGGCGCTGATGGGGCGTCAGCGAAATTCGTTCCGGCAAGCCGTCAACGATGACTTATCGATCGGGCTGCGAGCGCTCTATATATATACATGCGCACATGCATGCGGTGGTCGGGGTACTTGGAAGCGAACGGGCGCTCCAGAACTCGAAACTCTGGAAAATCGCGCTCGCGCGCAAACTCTGCCCAGAGGCGGCTCTGGGGATATTTCGCTGAAATGGGGTGAGAGAGAGAAAAAGAGAGAGAGAGAGAGACGACCCCAAGCGTTTTCGTTCCACTCGAAATTCGCTCGGCTAGCGCTTTTTTCAACATTTATTTGACAGCTGTCGGCTGCACTGCGCCGCGCCGCTCTGCCGCGAGACTAATCTTTACGACGCTGCTTTTCTGGGGACATGAACGCATCTGTAATTTCTGCTTACTTCTGCCAAGTGCATACACACCCAAGTGTGTACATGTGCGCTATCAAGTGCCCTCACCAACTTATGCATGTAGTCTCACTTGCGCGCGCACGCGCTTGTAGATCGGCAGAAGAGGGTGTGAGAATGATTAAAGTGGTAATGCCTCCTAGAGACACGATAATAACTCACTTTCCATGCACTTACGCTTTAGATTTTAAATCTTACTACGGAAAGAAGTGCGATACAAGCTACTTACAATTTGTTTGCTGCGCTTCGTTTGCATCATTTTATTTACTTTATTGAATCTATAATCGAGGTATCTCTTTCGAGATAAAGTAGGTACAGTTGTAGCGATCGTTTTGGCTTTGGCTCTGAAATATAGCGGAAAATAAGATTTATGAGGATAAAATAGATATTGTTAAGTTTTAGAAAGTGCAACCTGTAAAGGGTGAATTTCTAACAAGTCCATAGAAAGCAGAAATATTTTTCTACATATATTATAGTATTATTTATGCGAATAATTTTGAATAGCAGATTTTTATCGCGTGATGTAGGAAAAAATGAATTCTGTGGAAGAAAAAATAAACTTTGTAGTGTGAACCATTTCTTATTGTAGCACTGGCTAAAAGATAAATTTCTCTGAAGTATAATCGCTTGCGAGAACGACGTGGGGTTTTCCCCGCGTTAATTATTTTGTCATTAACTACGAGGCGTTTTAGCAAAGAATGCACGGTCGCGTTATTTTTCTTACGCGGCCGTCAATTTATACAGAGAAAAAAGTTATCCCGGAGGACTTAATACTAGTTATCTTAAGCTAAAGCCTGAGAACTTTGTCAATTAGAGACAACAATTAGTCCTTGTACCTGCGCGATCGGGAGCAGCGCAGATTGGTCGAGTGATAGGTAATATAAGTAATACGAGATCGCAACCGGTAGCTCACTTTCTTTCTCGCTCACTCCTCAGCGTATCACACACACATCTTTATACTTGCCTCGGCAACACGTTTAAACTGGCAGTTTTTTTTATTCTCTCGGGGGCTCTACCGTATTCAAATCCTTTCACTTTTTAGTCCAATATAAATCTGAGTTTGGACAAAAATTTCATGTAAAACCATTTACTGCCGCTATTATTATAATGGAGATATAATTAAAAAGTCTAAGAGCTTTATACAAATTACCATATGTTAACATAAGTGGTGCAACTACCCCTCCAAGTATATGACATCATACGGCGAAGAGGTGGTTCGATTATTAGGAGGCACTGCGAAGAACACCATAGTGAAGTATTGTGGCCGAGCTAGTTCCATATAGACTTTATCTTTATCGGTGATTCGATAAAATCGTCGAAAGAATGCGCACTCAGGTCGGAACGTCACGGAGGTCCTGCATAGCTTTCATGTGTATATAAATACACAGAGGCAGAGGCGCGCACGCAGCTGCTTTCGCGCGCGGTACGACGACAGGTTGCGCGAGCCCCTTGTTTCCTGCGTAGCGTCTGTGTCTGGTTCATCAGTCCGCGAAGGATTCGTCCGATCATTCAGCTCCTCGTCTCTTTCTCTCGCTCCAGGGCGCGCGGGATGTCGCAGAAAAACTTGGCTGTCCAGTGGCTCTTGTACGTGAGTTACGTGACGCCAGATCGATACTCGATTTATCGCTCACCTTCTCGTCGCTGCCAGTCTCGTGTATAGTTGGGATAACCGGATGCGACGTCCACGTTCGCGACATTGTTATTATTATTACTGGTTGCCGATCCCCCCCACCCATTGCCGTCGCTTTCTTTTTCGTCTTCGCCGCTTCGATAGAAGAAAAGGTGATGAGCATTGGATCCAAAAGTAATGCTACGAGTCAGATGTAGCGAAATCATTGTGTATTCTAACGATCACATTTTATCGGTTATTTAAACAATATTCTATAAAAGCATTTGCGATATCCGTTTAATCACGTCTTTTTACATTGCTATAATTGCTCCAACTCGTTTCCATGCGAGACAAGTGGTTTAACGAGAGTGAGGCAATATCAGCTGTTATCGTTGACGTACGTATGGGAACTGTACCCTTCTCTAAAAAAAACTTTAAATCGAATAAAAGTTTTCCAAGTTTGCTAGACCCTTTTCATTTATAATTATTAAAAAATACTATTATAACCAAATAAAGACGCAATTTCCTAATTTAGTTAAGTAAATATTGTTAATATTACTATAACCACTTTACTATAAAATATAGTTCTATATTTCATAAAATATTTGTTTTACCTATACCTTTTTGTTGTGATTAAAAGAAAAAACATATTTAAAGTTATAATATCAACAGTCTTAAAATTTATAAATTGAATGTATAAACAGTAGGAAAATCAAATTTTAAGAAATTTTCGTAGTAAACAAATTTTAGTGTTTGGTTATGTCTATTACTTAAAATGTAGTCAATTAAATATTTTTCTGTACTCTGATAATCATTTTTATATATCAAATAATATGTTTTACAATGTAAATAATAAATAACAAATTTTAGTTAACTTTAGTTTTTAGCCAAATTTTCTAAAAAAATATAGTGTGGTTTTGCCACTAAATACAAGTAAATTTTAAGAAAAATTTATCAAATTGGTCGTTGTTTTCAAGTTAAAATAACATGAAAAATTCATTCAAAATTTCTAATTTTAACCAAGGTAACTTCGGACACCTTAAGCGGAATATTTTCTTCCTCCTTCTGTAAATACTTTGGGTAAAAATCTGCTAACTATTTATAGTAAATGTTTGGTGACTTTGTAAGTATAAGAAACCTGAAAATTAACTTGTATTTTCTATAAATATTAGCAGTGACAAAATCACACTATATTTTTTAGTAAATTTGACTCAAAATTAGCATTAAGTAAAATTATTATCAAAGTAGAGAATATGCATCGAATAATACCGAAGTTATTATAATCCGTTAATTCCCCGAAAATCAACTCACTTGTAAATAAAATAACCTTTATACAAGCTATTCAAGGAATTTGCACTCTTACTTTTCAAATACAAATAATGCCGAGAAAGGACTATTTAAAATCATCCCATTATTATAAAAAATGATTTCTTTTTACTTTATAAGACGCTCAACTCGTTGAAATAAGATAATAGAAACTTATATAAAAATGTAGTGATAATTCTTAAACAATTCAAACTGATTTATAAGGTATATTTTTCATTTTTGGAAGCTGCCGACATTGGTTATTAAAGTTTTCGGATAACTGAAGATAACGAACTATAGAAAAATGGCCCAATTAGCGTCGTGGCCGAATTACCCCGAGTCACCTTAATTGAAAGAAATTATTTATTTTTATTAAACTTTACTATATATATTATGTCTAATATAACTATTTGTGTTTTGTAATAATTAATTAGTTTTACTGAAATATTGTTACTAAATCGTATTTAGTAATTATCACTACGGGCTTTTTAGTGTATACTATATTTTAATGATCCACCAACAGCTTTTTCTAAACATGCTTGCAGAAGCATAGAAAATATATTTTCCGCTTGAAGTGGCCGAATGACCTCAAGTTACCTGATATAATATGTTTAATGATTGTTATTCGAGAAAAAATATCTTTGAGCCAAGTAAAATATGTATACTCATATTAGAGGTTAAACGAGCTTCAAGTACTGTAGGGTCGAGATAACATGAAATATATCGATCCATTGGCGATTCGAAGAATAGCGCATTATTGACGAAAACAAGTTGGATAATTAATAGTGTAAGAAGTTTGGGAGAAAATGGCGTATTGTAAAGTGGTGCGATATATCATATCCGTCAAAGACGGAAGAGCGTTTTCAAGGAAAGAGGGTGACTCGCGGACTGCAATTTTCGGGTGGGTCGTCGAAAAAATAATGACGATCTTTATCCCTAATGAAATTAAGTCCCCTTCCAGGCGCGAGCTGCACACGCGCATTCTAGAAGAGAGCACGAAGCAGAAAATTACTATAATGATGCGGTCAGAATCGGTGCGAATCCGCAGCTTTATACCTGCTGCTCCGCGTGTGCACGCGCTGCCCACGCACCTTCCACAGCTTCTCTTGGCCGCATCGCCTGACGAGCACCTAACTATTCCAAAGCTATGCCGTTTTTTCCTCATTTTTCAGCGGAAAGAGCGATTTAGATGTGGAGCCTCGAGAGGGGAGCTCTAGCGAGAGAGAATGAAGCAGAAAGTGGAAAGAGCGAGCTAAACACAGTTTGCTTTTTGCTTTGGATCTCGAAATTGCGGTCATAAAAAAGCCAGCTCTAATTAGCCGGGACTATTTGAGCCTCGGGGGGTGTCTTTACCTCCAGGCGCGCGCGCGCGCAAGCGATACCTACCTTCCTACGCTTTTGTGGAAGAATCTGGGGATGACAAGGCCATGATAATGCACAGCGCCCTCCGAACACTCCGAACACGGGACTCCCTTTCGCTCTTACCGACCTCAATTTTTCAATACAACATTAAGTAACAATAAGCTAATTGCTCCATTAAAAATCTTGATGTATTTGTAATCAACGGTTTTATTGGCTAGACATATTTGCGACAAGTTGCATATATGACAGCTACCTATCCTATTTATGTTACTTTTATTTATACATTATTCGGCCTTTATAATATCCGATAATTTTGATGAACGTCGTCGGGGAGCACACATATCACACATTTGTTTTTGAATGCAGAATTTTTCGAAAGGGCGCAGCGCGCTAACGAAGAGTTATGTCATGAAAAAGCGTAAAAGCGAGCCGATCGGCAACAAAAGCAACTGTCGCACGGCTGACCGTCGCGCGATGGGTAGACTCGAATGGCGCCGCCAGCGGCAGCGGGAGCAGCAGCCTGAATGGGCTCACTGGGTCGTTCTACTGGAAACAATTGTTGCCGCAGGGCATCATTTACATTATAAGCAATCATAATGATGAAATTTTCGACGAACGACGATGATCCAACGAGTGAAGCGATGAAGGAGCGCGAGGGGAGGCCGAATTCATAAGTGGGACCCACTTAGACCGACTGCACAGACGTGCACGCGGCCAGTGCGTCAACCGAATATATGCTGGCTCGCTACCTCTTCGCCGGCCTGCATCTTCTTTCCCCCGGCTTTCTTTCGGCCTCTCCCTGTTCCCGCGCTTCTGGCGCATGGCTTCAGGCGCTATCGGCCTTTATTTCAGCTGCCACTCTTCACGCTCTTTCCCTTATTTCTCCCGCACTTTCTCCTTTTCAAAGAAGCTAATTGTACGCACCAGCCGCGTCCCCGATTCATCATATTCTCCAATGCTTAGTCCTACTATTTTCTACGCGTCTACAATGAAAAGAATGAAAATGAAACCGATCTCACCAAGACAAACCATTCTTCTACACCAAAATAATGTTTCTTCTCTTAACAAAAACAGGAATTCTTCACACACATAAGAATCATAGTTTTCTTACAGGCTCATCCTCTTGTCAAAGTAAAAATACACATAAAGAAAGAGAATTTCACAAATTGCTAAAAGAAAACTATGTTCTGGGAATCCCTGCTTCACATTAACATGTTTTCAACCAACAAAATATATTATTTAAATAAATCTATATATTTTACAAGCTGTAATAATATCTCATCGTATGAATATTGTGTTTCCCTATAACGTTTAGCTATAACGTTTAAGGGACTCTCTTTAGTAACTGCTCAATTCTACATAGGTTAGACTTGTTACTTTTTGTTCCATATTTATAATTGTTTTTTACCGACTACAGTGCATTCCAAATATTTTGATTAAAAACTATTGAAATTGCGCTAGATTAAACCTAAAAAAAGATTTTTCCTTTATACACAATATATATATGAAAATATAATAAAAGAGGGATTCAAACGCTATTTTTTTCCGTTTTTTAAGTCTATAAAGTGTCCATTATAGTGAAGATGGAAATTATAATATATTGCGTATCTAGGGCGTAAAGTGGGCCTTTTCAAACCGAGTGTGGAGTTTGCAGTATGAGTCGTAGGTGAGCTTTTGCGAACCGAAGGCGAATACTGCAAACACACGAAGTTAAGAGGCCCACTAGCCCTAGGTGACTATATATTTTTCGGGACTCATGTTTTGACTTTCGGGGTTTCTGACTCTAAAAATCAAGACTAAATTGATCTTTGCTTTATACGACAACGAAATACTTGTAGGAATAGAAGTTTGAATTGTTTGGTTTTCTAATTGTTGTTTTGAATTTATAATTCATTTATAGAAAACGTCCTATAGTTATAATATTTATATTAAGAATCGATAATTAAAGGCCAAGTAACGCGAGTGATAATGACGATAATGTTGAAAATCAGTGTACTGTGTACAAAATTGGTTAAAAATAATCATAAATCTGCGACAGATTTTTGAGAATATGAAGATGTTCATTTTCCAATAAAATTCATTGGCACTTAGCTTCCTCAAAATTTATTTACTGATTCTTCTAATTAATTTTTACTTCAAATATTTATTATTTAATAATTTATTTTGTACGGAATTATGCTATATTTTTTTTTAATTTTAATTTTTACTCTTTCTATTTTTTATCAAAAAAAGCAATTATTATTATAAAATTTACTGTATTACATAGATTTTAAAAAAAAATTTTAACCTCAAATATGTTTTTGCTTCCTCAAATAGGAAGCTTTGTAATGGCGAAAAAAAATTTTTCAAACAAAAAATGTTTAAAAACATGTTTTAAGACTTTTGGCACAAAAATCCGTCGTTTTTGAGAAAAAAAATTTTCGTGTCTGTATG
>JAPYZP010005740.1:0-17829 GCA_030522985.1 Torymus sinensis
TTAAGTGTACAATCTAAGATATTTTTTACTACTATCATTTTTATGTGCATAACAATATTGTGCATGAAAATCCGGATCGAGTTATTAATTTTAATTACACATTATGTGCAAAATCTAAAAAGCTTTGTGCAGAAAAGTCTAGGTTTATTTTTATGTGCAAAATGAATTAGTGTTCAATTCTTATATGCATAAACCACACTATGCCTACTTCTCTATAAAATGGTAAAATATCATTATTATAGTCTTTGTGAAGAATAAATGTCGAACTTTACTCTTTAAAGAGTGAAATAGTACATTGTACAACTCGGGGAGAGTAGGATGATGATTGATCACGAGTGATACACGAGTGCTCAAAATCATCATCCGAGTCTGAAAAAGTCAATTGTTCCCTTGTTACACATCGTACTTTTTTTAACAAGTACAGGAATAGGATCTTTTTTTACATGAAAAGTGGATGGGTATATCGAGTCGTCATAATGGGAGACTAATCACTTTTCCTCCCGCTACAGCTTCTGTTTTTACGCTTCCGTTTTTACAGAATTAAATAATATGAATCATAAACAAAGTTGTTCAAATATTAAATACAGATAAAAGTATTTTACACGCGAATTTTTTCATTTGCTTTGATTAAAATTAAATAATATTATTTTCTAATAAAGTTATTAATTATATTATTTAATTCTAACAAAGGCCAAAATAAACTAATATCAATTACAATCAAAGCAATGCAAATATCGAATATACCGGATCAAAATGAACAAAGTGAGCATTCGTTTGGTTTTTACATAGATAAGTAATATCAATCACAATCAAAGGTGTTTAAATATTGAATACATATGATAAAAATAGAACAGGCGAACTTTTTCATTTACTTTTATATCAAAGTTAAATAATATCGTTTTCCAATAAAGTTATTAATTATATTATATTGCATTCTAAGAAAAGCTATGGGAAGCTCGTTTTTTGTTTGTATTGCATATATATTCGATTTGCTACAAAGGATCTATCTAGACTGAATGGTTTATAATTTGAGATCCTAAAAGATATCCCAAAGTTTAAATATATCCGTCACCGATGGGTCATTTCTTTAATATATTTCTACTCCCGCGATTTTTTGTTTTGGTTTTATTTAATTATATTGCAATCTCGATCGATCGCAACGATTACAAATGATTTTAATAAATTCATGTATGATTGCATACGTATTCAATCGAACAATAAATTTTCAAATTTGAGATGATTTCACAAGATTTCAGTGATTTCACTAGTGATTTCGAACTGATTACGAATATGGTAGGGTTAGTTGATTTCTTAGACCGAATAGCCCCTCGGAGAGAAGTAGTATATACTCTTTGAAAGAGTCTAAATTAAATGTTCACAGGTCGAAGGTCACTGCTGCTACTACTGCGGCGGCCGGATTAGGCTTCCGAAAAAAACTCTTCTCAGCACAGCGCGCCGGATCGCTAAGACAGTGTTGAGCGGGTACGCGAGCACGCTGTCCTGGCACGCGAGGATCACGTGGGACGGAGACAACGAGATACTCGTAGCGGAGAAGGGCGCGTACGGCGGGAACAACGTGGTGATTGGCCTCGCCGAACTCGAAGCTGCTCTGAAGGGTAATGCTATTTACCTTCAGGAGGGTGAAATTTCAAGACTGGAATATACCTAACATATAATTTTTTAAAGCTAAATACTGATGGTGATGCTCTAGACAATTTTGTCAGTATGGTTTTTGTTATGAACGGAGGGCCCGAAGTCCGCGGTTTCTTTTTCAGATGTATTTATTTATTAAATATATTTTCTTTTCTTTTATTTAATTAAATAAAAGCCACCGTGGCAATTATAAGGTAGAAATCGCGTTTGTAGTGCGCACCCTCTGGGAAACGGATTTTAACGGCGCTTTGAGAGTCGATACCTAGAAATGAAGCCCAATGTTCCTACATTCATCATATAGTCTCATTTCCTTGAGATATAGGAAATCTAATCTCAAATATGTTCTATTTCGTTAAAAAAACGGTATCTCTTATATATTAACTGTTTCATTTCATTAAAAAAAATATTAATTTAAATCTTTTAAAGAGACGACAAATATTTAACTATTTTCTCATGCCATCTTTATAATTTCCTGGAAAAACTAATATTTTTCAATGAAAGAAAGCTTAAAGTTCGTCTCTCCCTGTCTGCTTTTAGATTCGTTTTGCTCGTTTTCGTCCAATAAATACTTGCAATGTAACAGTTAAAAAAAGAGACATTATATTTTAATGAAATAAAGCATATTTGAGAATAGATTGCGCATACTTAAGAAATGGAAATGCCTATGAGATGGAAACACTGGGCTTCTACTTTAGATACGCAGAAAACGACTCTCCAAGTTCCGTTAAAATCCGGTTCCCGGAAACTATGCACTCTCCTTGTCAATAGAGATATAAAGGCAATGGCAATTTGAAATTTCGCTACGCCGCCAATTAATAATCCTTCATCCCCCATTATAATGTAAAACCGATAACAAGCGGTACAACAGTATACCCACCCACTCACCTCTCACTTCCTGCAAACCCATCCGGCAAATCAGCCCCGACATTATCTCGCCCAGGCACTTTTCCCGAAGCCTCGCGAAAAAATCCATATAACCTTGTCAATAAACTCGCAGAAGAGTCGGTGGAGGTGCTAGGGAGCGAGACATCAGGCGGGCCGCTCTACGACAACCGACTGCTCTTCGCCCTCGGTCCGTTCCTCGGCGCCCTCCTCGTAGTCTGCCTCCTCGTGCTCGTCATGTGTCCCGTATTCGGCTACTCGTACAAACAGTGAGTATATATATATATATATATTTGATGCATACTGAAGGATATTATGCAACAGTGCAGACGTGCACGTTATGTATAATGTATTGGCAGAAGTGACGCACGATTTTTTTTTATTTGGTTGAAGATATAATTTATAAATGGGTTTCCTGACTGTGGGCGATATACGGCCAAATATGTTTCTTTTTATGGGGCAAATATTTTCCTTTTGCGCGCTGCGAAAATTATTGCCGAAAATCACATGCATGTGCCGATTATTTATTACGCTGTCGATGTGTACAAAGGCCGAGAGAGCGAAAACACGTAATTATATTTCGGGCTAATATTGAACGCGCAATTATGTACATAAACGTTTTTGCCGAGACCGAAATGCACTTTTGTATCTTTAACTTTCGTATATATACGTAATGGCTCCATCGTTATTTTATAATCGTTTGATAATCACGCGAAATTCAGCGCCACAAAGTAAACCTTAACCCACTCGAGTTTTACATATGTAAATTGTAAAAAAGAAAAAATAAAAATAAAAAATAACTGTTAGAGTCATGCAGGGGCGTGACGAATAAACAAACAAATGTTTTAGAAAAGTTGTGAGGTTTATTAATGTAGTATAATGCTATGTTTAAATGATACATAAAACTTACTTGGAGTCAGGTGTACAATATTTCCGCGGAGAAGAAACGCCGCGCTATAGCGAGACCATCTCACTAGATGGTCGAGCGTGATCTGAAAATCTGTCGGAAGATACGGTGGAGATGAGGGCGCGTTTCCATAAGGCGCCGATTGTGCTGTTCCAATAATAACGTCCACGAGCGAACGGAAAATTTTCACTCACGTCGCTCTTTTAATTTTTATACGATTTCATTATGTCAGCAAAGCGGCGGCCTAGCGGTTTCTTTACATCATTGTTCCACGCGCCGTATTGTCCTTATACGCGTTCAATTCTCTCTCGCTTTTGCGAGCGTATACAATACATAGTTATATAAGCTTTCGAGATACTTACGCGCGCACACGCGACGAGACAATGAGGCTTGAATGAGAGTCTGGAGTGCCCGTTCGCTTGAGGGAGGCTGAAAGAATGTAATCTTGCTGGGCGATGTGGGTTGGGAGGAATATATTAAATTTTGGAAAAGGTATGGTTAATAATAAAATCATATAATTTACGTTTATGCGGCTATCGTTGCAGTCGGAGACAAAAAAAAATATCGAATGAAAACTTTAAATATACTAGCTAGTTTTTGAGGATGAACATGATCAAGTTAGTCAGTTTCATTTTAAAAGCTTGTTTCAAATAGTTTAAATTATACGATAATAATGCAAGTTTAATAATAAAATCATGAATTTTTTCTTATACTATTTTAATTATTCAGTTTTAAATACTTTCATATTCATAACTTCAACATATTCGATTTTAGCGCTTATTCTATGTAGACCAATTAAATGCTCCAGCCACAACCAATCAAAACAGTTTTATTGTGATGACAGATTTCCTCCATCACTTTTTTAAGAGAGGATCTTGTTGTACTATAATACGAAAATATAGTTGTACGTCGAAAAAGCCAAACTTCACATTTCATCCGCTTTCTAAAAGAAAAAAGAATATTTTAGATATTTTCCAACAACTAATCCGAAACGAAGAATCTGTTGCAAATCCAGACGAAAATAGAACGTACTTTCAGCGCCATGAAATCTCCACATTCTCGCCGAAACTTTGTTTGAACTATTCTCGAGAAAGCTCCGTTAAAATGTAAAAATGCGCGAGTCGAAATGACGCATTGCGCGCGAGAGACAAGAAGAATCTCTCTCTCTCTCACGTCCGCAAAAGTACGAGAGAACGCCTAAAAAAAGTAATTAGAGGTCCAAGTTATTAAAGTTCCGCGTGCATACGTGCGTGCGTATGCAGAAATATGCAGAACTTCCGCGGAAGCGGAAAAATTGTTTCGTTGTCCGGAGAATGAGAGCGAAAAAGGGGCGGTGGGAAGAGGGCGAAAAAAAAACCTTCGTTATATATAGTACATATCACCAGTCTGTAATATGACTGCGCTCGCGAGCTTCGACATATCCCAGACGCTCGAGTTTACAAACAAGGGCGAGTGCGCAATATGGCTCGGTCGCGAATTTATACACGACGATTAATGTTTTCCTTTCGCTATATAAAGACGGTTGACACGTCTAATGGATCGATTCAAATTATTTCAATTACGTGTACATCAATTTTGTAAAATGCAGCTAATGGTAGATTTTTTATAAATTGTTGATCTTGCAGCACTGACGAGTTGACTATATGAAATTATTAATCCTGAAGAGGGACATATAAATATCCGAAACGTTGAGAACTAAAAAATGGTGTTTTTATTATTCCTAATATCCTGAGTAATAAACACCAGAATTGGTAGTAAATTGGCCATTAGCTGCAAGATCAACGATTACGTGTATATATATCATGAACTTGAGTAGTAGATTAATCGTCATATTTTAGATTGCCAAATGTCATAGTTTTTGTTAAAAATTAAGGAAATAGAACAAACTTGCCTAAAATAATTTAATTAAATTTCAATCGTTCCATATATATCAGATATATTTTATCCGTCGAGTATACTGTCCATGATAAGAAAAATCATTCACCAGCATAATAAGACAAACAACCGTAGCGTGACGAATAATCCATCCACTTCTTACATTTCGCCCCCGCGTGCAATTCACTCAAGCAACTCTCTCCTACTCCCCGATAAAGTTTTCACATATTCCTCGAAATGAACGCGCGCGCACGGCTATGGCAAATCGGATAAAACTACAAGTGCTCATGGGCTTTGGCCTCAGTGCGGCTTACTCAAGTGAAGCTAAACAATTCATGTCCTCGCGACAAGTTCGATATGACATAACGGATATCGAGCTCGCGAGCGTACAGAGAGAAAGAGAGTTTTATTCCATGTTTGTCTACCACCCTCAGCGCGGCAGTATCCGAGTCTATTTTATTCCCTCTCTCTCTGATGTCTGCGCGAGCGCGCGAATTTTTTTTCTTTTTATTTGATAAATTGGTAGTAAGCTTGGAATGGATGTTCTATTCTGTGTACAAAGTGCGTGTGAAATACGAAGGAGTTATAATTCGTGTTTACGGAAGTCGAGGATATAAAAATAGAACTTCAAGCTCGTTATCTACTACTAGCTTGAATGAAGACTGGCTCGGAGAGATAGTAATCGTAACTTATGGACCTACTCTTCTAAATAAACACGCACCTTATCGATAGCGAGAATCTCTAACACTAAAAAAAGAGTTAAAAAAAGATATAAAAACGTTATGTACGCACGCAAACGCATAGCAATCAGAAGAGACAAAGTATACAATTACCGGCGCACTAATCGCCTTGCCCTCTCCTTAGCGCAAAAAAGTAAGGCACCGCGGCGGCAGCAGCTAGCGTTTTAATCTGCGCGCGCGCGCGTGCGCGAAAACTGGCTCCAAGCACCAACTCTAATTTCTTCTCGCGCGAGTTTTCGAATCACCCCACGAGCTTTTAATTAGTTCAACTCTCCGAGGACGAGAGAGCGAGAGAGAGAAAAGCTGGGCGCGAGAAGAGTTTATTATTTCATTCCAGTCATCTTGCTCTCTTAAACTCGATTTCCCACGCCGGCGTTATTAGCTCGCGAGCTGTGCTGTTGGACTTTCGGAATATGTACGGTGTATACGCCAGAGAGAAGTAGTTTTCCCGAGAGCGGCTGGAGAACGCGCGCGAAAACTATTATTATGCAGATTTGATCCGGGGAAGGCGCGAAGAGAGAGAGAGAGAGGATAATAAAATTATAGGCGGCGAATCGTAATTGTAGCGCAGTTGTCGTCGCCTGATGGTTAATCGAGTTCGGAAGCGACGATGATGATGATAATGATAATGATGACGACGTTGTATAATAAACTTGTTCGGACTGTAATTAATGGAAAGTGAGCGGGAGAGGGGATATATATGGGATAGAAATGTAGAGATAATTGAGTCGCGTCGGAAATTAATTGATGGGCGTTTTTGTATGTAAACGGACCGATGCGCTCGCATTTTAACTCTAAGTGGTATTTATAGATACGTTCTTTTCCGGATTAAAAAGGTTAAAAAACAATACGGTAGCGATATAAAAGTGTAATTTACGAACGTCATTTTGTAACGTTTATTTTAGTTAAATAATTGACGTTTTATAGATGCGAGGGCCGGGCTTTTCGTTTAATTTTATATACTGTTATATATTTGCTAATGGAAAAAGATATACTATACATTGAACGATTTTCAGAATCATACACCTACGATATTACATTAAATAACAGTATATATACGGAATTCAATAAATTCAACAAATTCATTAATATCAGATTATTACGTCAATTTTAATATACACCTAACGGACCAGTATAAGTTCATGCAAACATATTAAAATCGAAATTACGTTTCAATTATACTTTATTGATACTGATACAACTGAAAAGTACTTGCAATTCACGAGCATTCGGATATTACGGATTCACCAAAAATCGGATTAAAGATTGCACACGTCATATGCTTCAACATATATACGAATTCTATATAAATAGACAAATATGAGGTCACATTGATAGTAGACAAGAAGAAAATACCAGATTTTCCCGTAGTGTCTCAAAAAAAGTATGTCAATTTTTGACAGATCCGAGGGCGCCGCTCCTCATTACACCAAGCCGAACAGGTAACCCGATCGTCGCTGTTCCCTCCCGCCTAAGTATAAGCGCATTTGTGATCGTATTTAACGCCTCTCATTATAGTATACTATATGTCAGTTGTGAACGCATTTCGGATTAAAACGTTATAATTAAGCGCGGGCGGAACGAACTCTCTACGAGCCTTCTAATATTCATGAAATACATTTTATACTCTACATATTAGACATTAAAGTAACATATTTATCATCCACGCCTTTACTCTAACATAAATTAATATAACCGATCTCGTCACAACTATCACCTCTCTAAAAAGACCCCCTAAGTACTACACGTGCATACACGAATATCATACTATCCCCTGCGTATACATAAACAAACCAAACACGAAAAATAATTCCTCAAACCTATATTTCAGAGTCTGGGAGGCCTGCCGCGAGCTCTGCGTCGCTCTCTGCCTGGACCGTCGCGTCAACGGTAGCGCGACTCGTCGCAAGCGCAAGTCCTATCCATGGGCGCGCTTCGAGAACGTCTCCGAGGGCAACGTGCAGATCGCCGAGGAGCCCCAAGCTACTGCCACCGCTGTCTCCTCGCCCGTCGCCTCTCATACTGGTGGCGAGAGGTTCGAGAATCCGCTGTACCAGGCGACGACCGGCAGAAGAGAGTCGAGGGATAAGAGGAAGAGGATCGAGACCGGCGAACCCGTCAGCTTGATGGAGCTCGAGAGGGCGGTCGAGCGCACTGAGGATATTGAGATGGATATTGAGAGTTTGTAAGGACTAGGAGGGCTGTAAAGTTGACTACGTTGTTTCAAATCAAAGTTCTATTTGTTTGAGAGAATATCAAATCGGCGACTGTACTTGTATATGAAAAAGATCGGTTTAATAAAAATAGAAAAGGTAATATAAAGTAATTGGAAATTAATTTTGCACAAATGGTATTTTAATAATACTTTAACAATACTTTCATAATATTTAATAGTATTGCAGCAACGTCATAGTAGTATTATAATAATATTTTTAATATAAATAATTCCCAATAAATATGCAAACACACTAAATTACTGTGTAATACCCACTCATTACAACAACAAAATACCATCAAAGTTATCATATCGACACCAAAACTTTTCCACTCATCCAAACCCGCCTCCTTCAAAATAACCCGAAAATACTCAGCTCTATAGCTGACTCCTGATTCTCCCAGATAAGATACGAACGAGATTTCTCAGACTATCTACTCCTATTTTACTCCCTATTTTAGACCCCGGAAAGATAGGCTCTGTGCGGCTCCGCGCTGTTATCAGATGACATGATCCTGGAGCGAGTTCCGCGTAAACTGGTTGACAACCTAATCTGCCCCACCCCCTTCTCTCTCTCTCTCTCTCTCTCTCTCTCTCTCTCTCTCTCCCTCTCCCCCCCTCTCTCCCCCCCCCCCCCCCTCCTAGTCAGCCAAGATAGGCGAGCCCGCAGGTCTATTTTTAGGAGGCGGAAGTCCTGTCGGAGTCTGTAAGTACGGTCTCTGTCAGTATTAGATGGTGGGAGCGCGTTGACACGGTTTATTTTAGTAATATAAGTTATTGTTCGAATTAGGATAGGGATTTTTCTTTTTATTCGTTATATATTAAGGGGATATGGAACGACTTTTATTATTTACTAGCGGAATCCATGCCCGCTGCGCGCGCTTTATATGTACTTCTCTTTTTTATGAAACATCTTTAATAATTGATATAATACTGTTATTGTAGTATATTTACTCTTCACAAGTACTAAATTTTGAAGCTCGAAACTATAAACTTATTCGTACTCTTTTTTTCATGAAGTATCAAATAAAGAATAAAACCTGAACACGATATTGACATAATTTATTCTAATATTACCATAATTAATTGTTGTAAGATATATTGCTTATTGTTTTGAATTTTACCGTGAAATTCAATAACTAATCGTATTGTGTTTTGAAATGTTTTACTACTTCTTAACATCACTTTAACAATTAAGCTACAACCAACATTAATTTGCTTATTATTTATTTAATACTTTTCACCTTAATCATTTTCATTCCAATAAATACTAATATCCCAGGCGGAAATAAAACTTTGCAAATAATTATTAATAACAATATATAATTTTTTATAATTTAAAAAAAAAGTTTATAAAGATAGGATTTGAGACTATAGTAAAATTTTCTAAAAGTTATTAACAGTTTTTTTTTGTTATGAATAGCTAAAAAAAGTTTATAACAGTTATAAACTTTTATTTACTTTTTTGGGCCGCAGCGGATAACCATAAAATCAATAACAAGTTATTATCAGTTGCAAACTTTTTATTTGATAAGAATAGTTATCTATAGTTTTAAATAGTTTTGAATGAATTTAAACTTTAAAATCAATCTAAAATTCTTATTATATGAAATCATTATTAATTAAAAGTTTAAAATAATTATTTTCAATTATTAAAAATTAATAATAGTTATTAATAGTTATTTACTTTTTTTACTGATCAAATATTCAAATTTTTCGGCAATCTAAAAATTTAAAAAAGTAAATAACTATTTATAACTATTTATAATAGTTTTAGACTTTTATAAAAGTCTCACATCCTGACTTTATAATCTGCTAATATCAATTATAAACTTTTTTTAACTTTTATTATAGAAGATCATTTCGGCCTGAGATCATACAAAAATGCTTGTTTAATTTTGGATTCTCGCGCCTTCTATCCAAGGGCCAATCACGGATCAAATCTATAGAGGCTTCACTTCTTCCGATCATCACTTTTTAAAGAAGGGAATAAATTCAGTTGTAAACACTTATTTTCAAAATCACTATCTTCAGGGCATTCGTTGATATAAAACTACTTGGAATTTTTTTATTTTTTTGAGCGACTCTATTGTATCTTTTGTAAGGTTTTTGTGAAAACTTATCATTGGCATTTAACCTTCTCGTAAAGGCAGCTTGTATAATTTATAAAATTACATAAATTGATAGTCACATATTACTTTATTATATGATATTGATTATAACAAGATTGACTATTTCTTTAAGTGAATGGTAGCTTTTTATGGTACTACTTGCTTCTAAATCTCGAAAAACTGACTGGTGGTAATATCACCAGCTACTTACACCTATGCGTATTTTTGTATTAATTTTGTAAAACACTTCTCTAATAAAGCTATTTTAACCAGCAGTACAAGCAGACTCCTTTCTACCTATTATAATAATTATTACTTTTTAATGAAAAAGTTTCATATGTTGATATTTAGAGGAATAAATGAAAAGACACTCTTGCAAACAAGTCAGTTTTAATTATATTGATTATTGATCGGCAACGATAAGTCTTAGCGATAAGAATGTAAAGAAATTCAAATAACTTATATGTAAACCTTTTAATTACAAAAATCATGTTTTGATTTTATTTATACTAAATCTTTTAATTTTGAAAACCTCAAATACATTCGACAAATTAATTGCTTTTAGACTATTATTAATCATAGATTTCCTAGGTTTTTTTAGATATATTAGAATTCTTATTAAAAATATTTTTATAATCTTAGGTAGAATGGGTAGAAGAAATAAAAGAACAAAGTAACTTTGTTGGGTCACACGATTTTTATTTTTTTTATTATTGTCAGACAACACCCAGTCAATCTATTCAGTGAGGTATATAAATGCGAAAAATAGCAGCATGTTAATGTGATATTCATTTATTCGCATGTACATCCAGCAGAAAAATATCCTTTCCATTTTCAAAATATAAAACTTCATTAGTAGATTCATATTTCCGTTCCCTCTCTCTCTCTCTCTCTCTCTCGTTCTCTTCTCACGCAGATTCGTATAATAATATACACGACTGTTTTCAGTTATCGTTATCACCCTTGCATACGCCTTAAATGTATATAATATACTTTCTCTCGGTTTCGTCTCTCACTCTTATATCGTATATAAATAAAATATTTAACACTTACAGACGCGAGCGCGCGCGAGCGATCGGATCGAGCCAACTCGCGGGACGTGCGCACGCGCACACACCTCTTGACGAAGAAATTGCATATGCGATAGTTTACAACAAGTAATAACACGAAACAACACGATTGTAGATCTGTCGCAAACGTTCGAATGATGTAGCCACTCATATATATCTTTATACTCCTTCATTTTTCCTTTCGTATATATATGCTCTATATATATACTCTCATATAAAATATACAAGTGCTATTTAATAACATGTATATAAAGTGAAATATATTATGTATATGAAATATATCTTTAAAATACGGCGCAAATATAATTTTATAAAAACTCGTTATAGAATATATGATCTGATGTATACTTTATATCTCGTCTTTTTCTCTCAAAAAAAAAAAAAAACAAAAAAAAAACAACAAAATAAGTCTTCTATAAATTGTATGCTATTTTAGCAAGGGCGCTAGTTTAAGACAAAGCACACACACACTATCCCAAAAAAAGAAAATTCTTCAAGTGTAAATAATGCAGAGTGAAAATAGATCGTGATTTGTTTGTCCTTCGATAGCATAGAAAAAGACGTATACGTAATAAATCTGTTAAAAAATATTTTCAAATATAATGCCTATATTTATTTTTCCATTATAACGAGATCTCCACAGCAATTAAAATATCAGGCATTAACAACAGATTTAAAAACATCTAGAGGTGTTTTTTGTAAGAAAAACAATTATGCCTGCATTCTGTTATACTGTTTTATGCCGCCGAAGTAAGAAAAAAAAAAAAATAAGCGCTCGTTCAATCACACATTAAATTTTTTAATAAGATAATAGTAGGAAGAATGATTAATGACAATGTAGATGAAAAAATTCGATTGGTGATAAATTCGCACTTCGCTTGCACGTCTCCCGATGATTTGGCAACAGTCCATAATGAAATATTATGACCACAAGAGCAACCGCGTAACTGTTAAGGCATGACTTAAGAAGAATGTTTTACTTTCCATTCGTTGCCTTAGAAAAAAAGAACTTTCTATGTACATCATCTGTAGATAATAATAATAATAATTAATTAATTAAAACATGTCTCTCTTCTATCTCTCGCTAAATCAACGCTTGTTGAAGGGACGGAGAATTAAAGTCGTCCCCTTCGCAGGATCACTTAATCAACGATTTGATTAGCACATTATTTTCTTTTTTACGAGATATACGCGTATAGACGAACATCTATAGTTTCTTTTTTGTGTATATAGCGTAATACGCGCGCACAATTACACATGTACACGGCGTGCATATAGTATATTATATCCTTAATATAATAACTCTGTAAATTGGTAATGTAAACTTTTAGATAAAATATTTGTAGGTCCCTATGTTTCCTTTCTCTTTGGGGCTCCTCTCTCGACACTCAGGTATACTCACACGCACGCACACATACGCACACACACACATGTATATAATTATTATATAGAAGCCCAACACAACGAAGACATCGCGCGGCTCTGGCAAAGGCCACAGTCCGTATACGTTGAAAAATATCTCAGTGCAGTCTGTGCTGCTGCTACTTGTTTTTTATTTCTTTCATTAACAAAGGCACCTCGCCGTTCCATATATAATATATATCTACCTATATATTCACTCTTCGTACGCTAAAATTAATTGTTTAAATTCTAACCATCACTCTATCTCGTTACTTCCTAGACGTCCTTGTGTTTTTTTTCCTCTTAAGAATGTCGATAGCTTAATAACGATCAGTCGCGGCATTTTTCTTCTTCTTCATCATATTTCTTTTTTAGCATCATTCGTTTATGGGGGGATGAACTGTAGCGAACTTCCCGTGGCGAGGAATATACAGTTTCTTTAGGAAGACTTTCGTTGGATGATCGACTGTAGGCGTTGCAGCTCCTTCAGGAGCTGGCGATTGGTGGTCTCTAGGGTGGAGACCTTTTCCCTGTAGGTGGAGTTCTCGTTCGTCAGCAGAGTGACTCGCCTCTCGAGGCCGTCCATATACTCCTTCTTCTTCCTGCGCGACTCCTGTGCGGATATCTGTGAAATAAATCATTGGGTTAGTGTTTGAAAAATGTTAGGAAACAATCTGACGTGAAAAACTAGCGAGTTACATTATTGAATTTACTAAATATGTAAAATGTAATATTGTACATTGCATTTATAATAAGTTAACTCGAGATAATTCGGCCATAAATACTTCCTCGTCCCCGCTTTCACATATGGACGATTCTCTGCAAAAGTGCACATTTTTACATGTAATCTCCGTGGTTGTAAATACTCGTCTTTCATTGAATAATAATGGACCTGTCGCAATTTTTAATTTTATCGATATTCTAATAATTTACGTTTTCGTTCTTATCAAAAAAATATATTTAAAAAAAAAATGGAAGATTTTATATTCTAAAATATCCGCACGGAGATTACACAACAGGATGTGCACTTTTACAGCAAATCGCCTATATAAATAGCTAAAAAACGTGAAAAATATGGCTTATAAGTTATTTCAAAATTTTCCGAAATATTTTCAACTTTTTACAAGAGAATTCATCCGCAAATTGGTCGTATTAGCTACATCCGCAAAGGGATCTGTTTGCTTATTTTTTTGTTTTGTTTATTTAGTTCTTAACATTCGTTTTTAATTGCCCGGTATTTTTTTCTAGGAGAAAATACATTATATTTTTTTCAACGCGTGCATGAAACGCGCCTTTTTTCATGCCTAAAAGTTGGGATAGAAAATCGCGCCTTCAGAGCGTGATTTGGGAAAGAATGAAAAAAAATCCATTTTTTTACAGGTTAGCGGGGAAAATTTTTTTTCTTCCGAAGAAATTTTGTGTATAACTATACTGGCTACGGGTGTCGCCGGCCCTTGGGTCTACCGATCACTATTTAACTATAGCAAAAACTAAATTTTCCAACAAATCTTAGCAAGTTGTTGACTCGTGCGATATTTCTCACTTTATGGTTTCGCGCTGTTTTAAAACATAAAAAATCTTATACCATGATTTTCTTATTCTATATGATACTGGTATCAATTATATTCAACAGGATCCGAATTCGAAAAGTTTTAATTAATTTTTCATTTATAATTTGAAAAATATTAAACATTATCGTTTTTTAACATTTTTAGAATAGGACCTGAAGGTAGAAAAAGCTTATACATTGTCGGTGATGAACCTGTTAATGTATGTCTTGTGTGCGTGAACTTGCATTTTGTGCCCACAAAACTGGCATAAAATGAGTACTTCATGCCACTATGACGAAAAATAATGTTGGCACCCCGGGCGTACAACTTAACGCCCATGGTACGAAGAGTACTAAACGTTCTTATAATTTGGGTTTATGTGAAGTCAATACCACTCAGAGGGCGCACCCAATTCTTTTTTCTTCACATATGATGTACCGTTTTTTTTTTCTAAATATGCTTACAGAAGCATACACAAATTTTCCACTAAAGGTAGCCGAATTTTACCCCGAGTTACCGTATATAATAAAGAAAAATGCCAAATTGCTAACGTATCTGAAATAGTTAAAGCATTGAAAAGTAATATGCAAGAATAACATTACTTAAATCAAAATTAAAAAAAAATAAAAATAAAACCAAGGTAAATTCGAAAAAAATACAGTGGTAATGAAGAAACAGACTTCTTAATACGGTTAAAACTCATTAATTACTTTTAATGAAAACAAAATGCAAGTATACTATTTTTTTTTTATTTTTCTCTGCCTTTCAGTGAGTCAATTTCCTTTTAAATTCATGCCTTGACAAGTTGTAAATTAAAGTGTGTATTCTTTAATCGTTCTCTCAAAAGGTCACTCATTGGCATTCTTCTTGCGAAATTCGAGAAATTGTTGTACATATTGTGCCCCTTAACTTCGTATAAAGTTATAAGACACTGCAACTTTTTCTCAACGAATGTCTTGCTTTCACAGTAAACAAGCAAAAACATACCTTATTCTTGATTTTCCTGCGCACTTTCTTCAAGGACTTCTCCTCCTGCTTGGTGAGCGGGAGCTTCGTGGGCACGGGATAGCCTTCCGCGATTAAGGTTCGCTTTTCCTCCTCCGTCAGTACAAGAACACCCGTGGAGCCCTTCTGTATAATAGGAGAAAAAGCTGATATTAGAAAAGAGTGTTTGACACGATACCTTTTATAAGGTAAAAAACTTATATGCAAAGTTAATGTTTAAAGATTGGTTTCTCAGCATTCGATCGCCTTTCAGTATAGAATTATTGTCAAGTTGAAAGGCGAGAAAGTAAAGTTATCAAAACAATTTTGCTTTTTAGAAATCGACATTATTCATTTTTATGAGATTAAGTGCGAAAAGAAAGATCGTGCAGCGTTTACATTAAAGGTGGCCGACTATCGGTGCTTTGACCCAATTACATATAAATGGATTACATATAAACGATGCTTTTAGCAATGCTGTTGACCGCCTAGTCCATTCATTTATTTCACGTTTTAACATAGAAATTTTTCCCTTTTTTTCCCCACTAAAACTCCTTTTAAAATACTATTCATCGACTACTCACTCTATTCAACTACTTATCTCCCATCCTCACAACATCGAAAAATTTTTACTCAAAAGCTACCACGCAAAAAAAAAACTCGTACATTGCAACCCTTCTACATGAAAAAGCCCAATCCCCCTTCCACGCAGCTCTCCGCGATGCCTTTGCAAAAAAAAATCTAGGCCACAGATCCAAGCCATACTACTAACCGGTTGACAGGAGATCAAGGGCGTGTGTATCGGCTGTCGCGTGCTCGCGGTGCCGTGCTGCCCGATCGTGCCGTTCGCGGTGACGTAGAGCCGCGGCTGCAGGAAGCCCCTGAGGCTCTGCACGTGCTGGTGTACCGAGCCATGGGAGTCGCGACGCTCGGGCGAGCAGCTCGCCGACACTGTGCCCTCGCTGTCGCTGCTGGCCGAGCTCGGTGGCGTTGGTGGTAACTCCTGGTGATTAGACGTCGACGACGTTGTGCTGGCCGGGTTTATCGTGGTGTCGTCGTCGCAGGGGATCTCGAACGTTTCCACTTTGAATTCCTAAGGTGGGAAGATACGTTGTACATGGTTTGTTTGATAATGCAACGATAAACGAATATTCATAAATTTTATGTTAAATTTATCATGCTTATGTGGGTCAAGCCGCTCTGAGACTGAAAGTCAGAAGATTCATGGAACTTTATACAAAAGCAAAACTCGTTTTTTCGTTGCAAAACTCGCACTTAAAGCGCTTTTGCCGTAATGACAGGCGCAGAGCTGTACGCGTTGCGCAACGAAATTTTTGCTCCTGTATATACTGCATGCAGCAGTTGTACAGCGCGTTCGCTCATAATTGTGCCGCGGTAATTTCATCAAAAATAACGACTCATTTATCCCGATTAATAATTACCTCTTATGCCTCTTACGAAAACAAATAAATTAAACTCAACACTATTATTTGTATATAAGAAGAAGAATATTATATTATACACACCTGTCGCATCTCCTCGTCCTCGTCCTCACTGTCGCTCGTCTGGGAGGCAAATCCCGTGAGGTGGATGCTGTGCGGCGATATCGCCACCGTGCTCTTCTCGTCCATCAGTATCGTCGGATGATCGGAGGTGCACGGACTGCAGGGTGCGCTCAGAGGCTCGCCCTTGATCATCGTGCACTCGCTCGTGTCGTCGGCCTCGCAGAAATCGCCTGGCCTCAGTTCGACGTTGTCTGTCGACGTGTGATGATGGAAAGGCTCGGGAGTCGATCGCGACGAGTCGCGGCCAGACGCCGTCGTCATGGAAATGGCCGGGAAACACTCTTCTTCCATGTCCGTGACTGAAATTAGATGGTGATCGTTAGTTATGCTGTTTCGTAGCTTGTTTATAAGGTTTGAAGATAATATTATAGAGTTTCCATACTTATGTACATATACATATGTAGCTTAATTATTAAACTATTACTGGTAGGTTATAATAGTATTTTAATAGTATTACTATGTGGTATTATTATAGTATTGTTACAATGTTGTAATAGTATTATTATATTATTGTTGTTCCTTTGTTAATTTTCATCTAAGTATACGAGAGATCGAGATCGTATGTCCGTTTAGTTTGGCGTCACGTGGAACTGAGAACGAATGTTTGATTCTAAGGTAAGGTTTGGTTTAGGCATCCCCGACGGAAATACTACTCTAATCTATTGAAAGATTGAGAAATTAAAATGGGCGCGATATAAGATACATTTAGAATTTAAGTAATCAGAAAATTTAAAATTAACAATATCGAAATTATATATCAAATGTAATATTCAGAATAATAGTATACTGTTTATTTAATTATTTGTATAAGTAGCATTTTTTACACTTTACTAAATGGATCACAAAAATTAATTAAAGTAAGTGCGACGAAAATTA
>JAPYZP010005742.1:0-16721 GCA_030522985.1 Torymus sinensis
AATTGACTTAAAACTGTCGTAACAAAATGATGCCATCCAATTCAGCGTGTACCTACGTTTTTTCACACTCAGAAAAGACTAAAAAACAAGAAAAACCTTATCCCGTGAGTGTGCCTTCGAAAAAATTTTTTTACTTTTTTGAAGACGTAAAAGGGAAATTAATTTAGGAATAGCTCATATCCATGCATTCATAAAAATGTACGTTAGACGCTGAATGTGGAAGAGTAGCACGTACGTTTCACAAAATTCTTTAGAAAATATTTATGTCCGCGTATCGCGAAGTTGATTTACCGATGATAATAATTTTTCCGCGACGTTCCTGGAAAATCTAAACGGATTTCAGAAAAAATTCCATAAGGCATCGCGCTTTATGTTGCCATCCACATTTTAGCTCACAGCAGCCATTGGGAACTTGAAGTAACTAACTGTGTGGTTATTCAGTTGCAGTGATTTACGTTTAGCGGTGCGATGTAATTGTGCTTTATGAGCGAAAATTTTGTTGTGAATAAATTATTTCAACTTTTTGGTTAACGCAATATAGGTATAGGAGTTTCATTCCAGGGCACAAAAAGTAACTCCTCTACTGTTTCCTCCGTACAACGTAACAAAGATATATATACTGTAAATTGTAATTCCATATAATCTTGAATTACATATCTATTATAGAATCACCCGTACCTACAATCTTCATTCTAATTCCAATTTCATTAAGATTTTCATCACACGAACCCAAAACTAAATCATTGCAAATCATTATGCCTCAACCCTCTTCCCTTGCCAACTTCATAGTACTAGCACACCACTACAACTCCCACCACGTCCAACATCTAAAAGAAAACTATTATATATATATATATACTCGAAGACGTTAGCAAAAGCCTCCCATCGAAAGTCACATGCCAAGACTATACGCCACACGTCTTCTCTCCCCTAAGCTCTTCTCTTGCTCGCACGCACACACACGCTCGCTCGCTCGCACGTATCGAAAGATAATGGCTCGTCTGCGAAGATTATCTCTCGCAGTGACGGTAAGTATAGGTTGGATCCTCCGCTCTCTGCTCGCGCGTACACGACTTCTCGGAACTACGTACCTACGTGCACCTATATATATATATATATACACACACACACACACACACACACACACACACATCATACAAGCGCTCACCGCTGCGCGCGATAATTCACAAAGCTTTATACGACCGCGTGCGACCGCGACAAAAAGGCCGCGCGAGCTCGGGCGCGTTGCGCAATGTCGCTATTACTTAACTCCGCCAAATTGTCTACTCGCATAAGGTAAAAACCGCGAGCGAGCGAGCGACGTAGGTTTGGGCGCGCTCGTGTTCTTGCGGTGAAAATCCGAATTACGGGCGGGTGGTTCGTTTGTCTGGGTACTTATAATGGAAAGATCGAGCGGCTGTTTAATTTGCCTGGTACTTAGCGTGCTCGTTTGTATATAGAAGCTGCGCGAGTGGGGTTGAGTTATGAATGCATTGTCATAGGCATTGGAAGAGTAGGATATATATCGTCGCGATAGAGACGTTCAATGTCGTAAATTCTATTTGGGGCGCGATGATTATATATAATACAGACACGCGCGGAGAGGTTTGCGCGATTCTCGAAACGGTGGGTGTTTAGCCTGCTACTTAATTATGATGATAGTTTGATATTTAAGGTTTATCGCCTCGTTAGAGGCGTGCCTGTATTATAAATACATACATATATATATATATATATATATATATATATATAAGCCGCGGATGTGATTTATGGATGGGTATTCTATTAGTGCGACGGTTTGAATTTTAGATTAGCCAAAAATGTGTATACTTATAGGGATTACGTTCGATCTTAACACACGCGCGCGCGTATAATTACACTGATCAATGATATTTAGGGTAATGTACTCGCGAAAACACTGTGTTTAATTTTATAATAAAAACATTTTGTAAATTACACCTATTATCGGGGTTACAAATTCTTGCAATGAAAGAATCGATCGGTTATATATATACGTGTGTGTCGACTATTTTTCTCTTTGTAAAAGTAAAAATTCCTATTTAATTTCACGAGATCGTTAGTACTTTATGAGCACGCCCTCCCCGCGTGTATAATTCCACTTTCAATTTTGCTGGAATTTCGACACATACATTAGATTTTTAAGGAAAACGTTGTTTTATAGTGCCACGGTCGTAACCTTGGCATTCTGCGGGTTACCGAGCATAAAGCCAATCCATTATGTTCAAGTCAGATACCCATCGCCAAAATTATTTTTTTTCCCCTTCTTTTTTTCAGGATTATGAAAGAATGATGTTCTCGTTTACGCGCGTATATAGAATAATAAAGTTACGTGCGAAACTCAAAAGGTGTGACGAAACATTGTTATGATGACGTATATGCGCTCGAAGAGGACAATTGACAATGACTGTGTAATTTGTTTTGTCGTCTGAACGCTTGAAAATTGTCACTCGCGCGTGCACAGTGTTTTCACACGTTTTGTTTCGACAGTGTATTGTGTGCCGAACGAAGTTTGGGACTCGTGTTTCATAATGCAAACTTTTGAAACGCTACCACATTTTTCCGCTTAATATCGACGTTACAAGCTAATAAAATCAAAAGCATTGAAAATATATACTAATTTTAAGGTAACAATTTTTACGGCGATCGACGATAAAAGGAAAACCTCGCCCCGCAACCTCGTAAACCAGGCAACTGCAATTTACGACTCTCGATCGCTACTAAACCGAATTTATCGGTGCTACATTACCCCGACGCCCCGAGTTGCGAGTTTAGCGAGCCATAAAAATCAACAAACACACAATGCCACACAAGAGCGAGAGATAACAGCCCCAGAATCTTTAGCCACACGTGATTGAACGGAAGAGAGAGAGAGAGAGAGAGAGAGAGAGAGAGAGAGAGAGAGAGAGAGAGAGAGAGAGAGAGAAGAGAGAGAGAGAGAGAGAGAGATCTGGGCGACATAATTTTTCCTCCGATTACCCCGGAGAGAGGATAATATTTCAATTAGTTGTCAATTTAGTTGTCGACGCCTGATGGACGCGCGCGCGCGAGCGGCAACGGTGGCGGCGGCGGCTAAGGGAATAATTAACGATAAATTATCCCGGCCGAGCTATCATTATCACAGGGCGCGAGGCAAGCGAACGAGCAGCGACGGCTAATCGCGCGAGCGCGCGCGGCAAATTTACCGTTATGTTATTAAACTGCTTATGCGAAGTGTGTGTGTGTGTGTGTGTGTGTGTGTGTGTGTGAGAGAGAGAGAGAGAGAGAGAGAGAGAGAGAGAGAGAGAGAGAGAGAGAGAGAGAAAGACGGTAATTGGCCCGCTTGTGTGAATCAGCCGGCGCACGAAGAGGAGGCGCGAAAATGATATTCGGGTGGTGATGATGGGTGCGAAATGGACGCGCGATATTGGTTTGCGGGGTTGGGGAAGGTGTTTGATTGATTTTTCAATTTGATGATTGTTTTAGTGAGACGGTTGACGGAGTGATTTCTTTCATGGTTCGTTTTGAATGAAATACTAGGATTTTGTTGAAAGGGCTAATAAAAATGATAAAAATATGCTGAAATTTTAATTTATCTTGAATTTGGTTTTTATATTCGTAATCCTCGCAGGGTACTGCAGAAATAATTTTTCTCTTTATTTTTCACAGTATTTTAGCGGCAGTAAAAATTAGTGCCGTGCGTTCACGATTCGTCGGACGCAGTTAATTTTATTAATTATAGGTATAGTATTTTTCTGCATTGGAGCGCGAAAGGTTTAAGAAACTTAAGAGTTATCGACCGTGGCCTTGTCAGTTCTTGTTAAACGTTAATCGGCGAATAAAATCCACAGTCAACCAATCATTATTATCGTTATACCCATCGCGTTATCTAGCGAAACGATTAATTTTCATTCAAGTGCCGCATTTGACATTTACACTTAGTAATGTATAACACTTCTACTATAATTAATATCAATAATTATTTCATACTTTTGCATGAATCTCTACAAAAAAATTTTAACATAAAATTTATCATAACGAGTTTAGGAAGTTCTAAATTACACGTTGGCTTTAATGAACTCGTCAAATCATTCGGAATGAAAATAGTCGAAATGCATTTTATCTCTGACTGACCTGCAATCGCACTTAGTATATTTTCACAATATTCCTTCGTATTACAGATATACTATTTATCCCCAGATAAAAAATCTCTACTCTGCAATTAAAATACGACAATTTAATTACCTCTATCTACAATTCCATCAAGTACAATTTATTATCAATCCGATTTTATGTCCAAACTGCTCGCAATATAATATTCTATATTCTTGTCCTCCGAAACCCATAGTTCTTCATACTGACAGATTTCCCCATCAGAAGCACAGTCACAGAAAAATTCCTCCGCCCAAAAAAATCTTCTACCACCACCACCACTTCTCTTACTCACACTTCTAGCCAATTGCATCTCGCGCAAATACTCAACCTCCGTCGTACAAAAACCAAATGCTCTCTTGCGCCCTATCTCGACTCAGGCACAAATTACTATCTTTCGCGTAAGGAAATGAAAAAAAAAGGAAGAAAAGATCGCGATCTCTTACGCGGGTACGCGTTAAGAGCAGCATGAATCATTATTATTAATGCGATAATTAGCCGAACAGGCAGGTATAGGCCGAATCAGCCCGGGGAAAGTGATAATTAACAATTTTCTGTAATCGATCAGAATATATATGCGGGTTTCGCGCCGCGCGTATCGGTTGCGGAGGTCGAGATTTATGGCGTTGATGGGCGCGCGCCGATGCGAGTGATGATCTTCGGGATGAAGTATGCCGTATTCACCTTTGACTGTTGGTATTTGGGCATGATTTATTTGTTTTTGTTGTTTTTTTTAATGAGCTATGGAGTATCGGGTGGTGAAGGATTGCGTACTTTGTACAGAGTGTAATTGTAGAATGTCTGAGGTTTAGAGTAGTGTAGTATTTGAAACATTTCTGAGAGGATCTTTCTATATATTGGAGACAGTTGCACACTCATGACCATCGCTGACCACCATATGTTTCTCGCGTCTGATGATATTTGACGACATGGAACGACTATGGTTTCATGTAAAATATCATTTTATTTTAAACGTATTTTATACCCGATATTTTAAATATGGAATTCACAATGTTATATTAGAATTTAGTATTGTAACAATAATCACAGTGTTAAAAGTTATTTTTGTCTTCTCATTTCTTTTCTACAGTTGATGTACCTAATATTTTTTTTTAAATAATTTCTTCAGGAATAAATCAACGTGTCTCCGAGTTGATAAAATTTTGTAATCGCTGACTCATTCCAATTGAAATAATATATAATTTCCTCAGTATTGGCCATTTTATTAGTACCCATTAGTACATATGTTAAGTGGTGATGCCAACTAAACAAAAACTTCTAAATTCGAATAAGAGAATATTTACTTATTTGAAGTGAATTTTACTTATTTGAATTTAGAGGGTATGATGTTAAGTCAAATTAATTTTAACTGGAATTATTATGTATATCAATTATATACTGTAAAACGTAATTTTATCATTTTTTAATTTGATATTAAAACGCTAATAAAAAAACGTAATAATTAATATGGATGTTCAAGCATACTTTAAAAACATTTGAAGTTCATTATAAGGATGTATTAAGGATTGCTACAATTTAAAGTTTCGTAAAAAATGAAGATGGACAGAACTAGCGAACACTATTTGCAGATCGTGAAAAGCCAACCTTTTAGTTCTTTTCAAGTAACTTCTTATTATTATACAAATTGTAAAAAACGGATTCACCTCTTTATAGGGAGCCTTCTAAAGATCATTTAATTTTTTTGTATTTTAATTTTAATTCATAATATCAAAAGCTATTGCTGAAAATGCTATAGGTGCTACCACTGTGCAACTCTCCTCAATATGATTTTAAGATACCAGAATTTTGTTGCAAATTAAAAAATAGGTAAAACGTATAAAATACAACTGATGACTTATATTTAAAACCAAGTCCTTTATAGATCAATATTTTCATGAAATCTCGTTTTATCATGGTATTGTGAAATTATTCACAAGAACGCTTATATACATTCAATTATTTTTTCAACCGCTAGGGAACAAGAAGATTTATTGAAAATAAAAATTAATTAAAAATTGAACCTCTACAATATTATGCCCGTCACAAAAGAATTTTACTGCCAACCCGCGGTGTTATTTCCCGGCAAAAAAAAAAACCATAAATCTAATTATTCGCGGCAGCTGACATAGATAGCCATTTTTTTCTCTCTCCGCCTCGCTATTAATTAAGGAAAAACCTGTCGATCATTTTTCCCGGTAAAACTCCATTAATAAACATCGACATCAAAATGCGCTTTAAAAAAGTCGCTCGGGCGCCATTTTCAAAGTTTTCTTGCTGTCATATTTTTTTTTCTTTGTTAATGATTTACAATGCACCGCCACATAACGTCGAAAGAATCCCAACACATATACCCGTTATTGCTAACCTTGTTAACCAATCCTCTCTCGCGCTCGGGCGTGCGCGTTTCTCCGAGTCCAAGGAAATTACAAATTATTAAAAATACCTCCATTCTCTCATCATCACGATGCACGCTTCTCTTCTATATATACCGTTACTATTAATTCGCGCTGATTGTCCTTATCTCTCGCGAGCGATCGCATTGTAAGCGCAAACGTAAACCATTACCGGTAATTAGTTTACAAAGGGATTCGACATGTTACGCGATTATTCTTTCCCTCCCCCGCGTACACATATGTATAATATCCCTCGAAAGTATCTCACCGCATTATGCAATTATCCTCGATTACCATTCGTTGCTGCTGCTGCTGCTCCTAGGAACTAATTCGCTGACACCGGGGCTGAGGCTCTACTCATATCGCATCCCCCTTTGTACCGAGGAGGATTTTAATTTGCCCCCGCGACGTTTAAAGCATATTTGCAACAATTATCCGACATCGCGCGCGCTGATTTCAATATCATTACAGGGAAAACGGGACGCGGGCGGAAAAATATGCGAACTGTACAGGTCATTAATTGATAATTTACCCTTAATCGTAATTCGATGTACCGTTAGAATTACTGTGTAGAATTAGCAATAAGGGGAGACCCGTCGTATATGTATATAGATATTGAAAAGAAAACGCGGTAGATTTTACTGGAAATTGACGACTGAACATATCTCGATAGTGAAAATATCGCGACGAATATAGGACAGGGCTATCCATCGCAGCTGTATCTGTATACATCAGTCGAGAAAGTTTACCCTCGAGCCAAACCTCCGTGCGAGTGCGCGCTGTTACCCAGAGATGGCGGCACCCTGCGCGATCATGATCCCAGAGGCTTTCGGTGCCCGTCCACTGGATGTCGCCTGCAGTTCCTCGATGTGCAGCCCGTCGCAAACGCGTATACGTCCTGGTGTTCGATGATAATTCGACGTTTTATCCCGTTGCTTTGTTAGTGCAGAGTTTTCACGTGTGTATTTGGTGTACGCATGTATGTAGGTGGAAAAATCTTCTTTCTATTAACTTTTGAAGAAGAATAATCAGTTTGATTGCCGAAGAGATGTTGATAGAGTGTACATTTGACCGTTCATCTGATATTAAAGATGCATCAAAATTAACAAAATATCAATTTATGAAAAATTTTATACAGAAAGAGATGCAGTATTGTGTACTATTGATTCGAATACAGAGAGCTTTTCAGCTGCACATTTCGTTCCATTACATTTATTACTCGCATATCATACATTGACAGTAAAATTTCAAGGGAACTTTAAGCCTTAATTTTATTAATCAAAGCCTGACAATCTCGCATCACATATAATTTTTCGAAAGAAACTTCTCTGACCACATACAATTACAAATCAGCAATAAAAATTTTTGACAAGATGTCGTCCGCGCGCAATTACTGTCGAGAAGTTTGACAAGTGCACTTCGGTATAGCCGCTTGCACTCGGCGCCGCCGCCGCCGCGAGCGTATCGCGCAATTAGCCGGGCGATTAATTTGCGTGCGAGCACCGTATAGTATAATTCGAAAATTTTCCGTTTCAGCGAGGCGTGAAGAAAACCATGCTTTTTCGTGGCAATTACGTTCGCGGAGCTTCATTATTAGCGCTCACGCGGCGAGTCGAGCGAGAAAGTGAGCGAGAGAGAGAGAAGTGAAGATATCAGGGTAGCGAGCGCCCGGACAAATTGTATGTGTTTAAGGTCGTTGATGCCAAAGTGCGGGGATGTATCGAGGTATTTAAGTCGTTTGCGGGAAGATGAACTGGTAGTGCGCAGTGCGGTTTGTTTGCTCGTCAATCGTCGTCGTCGTCGTCGTCCTCACGGTAGTTGATCCCGATAATTAATTATTAGCGCGTCGTTGACGATTAATTGATACAGGGGGATCGACGTATAAAATTCTTTTGTCTAATCAATCAATTCTTCGAGTCACTTTTCTTATAAATCTCAAAAAACGATCGAAAATTGATTAAGTCTAAAAAACACTTTCAACGATTCAACTCCACCTATCCACAAGCTACCTTCCTCCCCCGAACCTATCACATTAACAATACCCCCCCCCCTCACTCTCTCTCTCTCTCTCTCTCTCTTCACCATCACCCCCCTCAAAGCCCTGTTTGCAATTCTCCCAGCTTCTACCGCCACCAGTCCGAGGTAGTTTGCACGCGGGCATTCGAACTTGGGCGTGCTGATGACGGTAATCGCGCGCTACCAATTGCACGTTTCGTTGAGTTTCCGCGCGCTCGCGCGCGTACATCGGTTACTTTACGATCGCGCAAGTAACCCATCGCCCCCGCGTTCGCGAGAGAGTCTAGTTCGCGTAAGGACGGGGTGTGCGTTGCTGGCACGGAGGGGAGAGAGGTGATTGAGTAGTGCTTGTTTACGAAAATGCGGAGAATGTGGGGGATGGGTTATCTACGGTGTCGATGAGTGTAAGTGTATGTATATATAAATAGTGAGGAAAGACGGTTTGAAAAATGATCGGTGCAATGAGTTACAGGGTCTCAATTTTTGCGAATCGTTTATGATTACAAGAGGATCGTGATTATCATTGCACTATATGTTTATACTTTCATCCATGTATAATGAGCGCGCGGTATTATCGATGAAACGTTCGATAAAGAGCCGATTAATTCGAGCCCATCGCGTTGTTGTAATACGTGCATATAAAATTACTCCGGCTCAACTCATCACGCAAGCCTATTGCATGAAATAATGGTATGAAAGAAGAATAACTTATGAACTCCGATCGAAAGATTCCTATCTCCGCTTTTCTAAATCTACTTAAACAAAAAAATACGAGACCCAATTCGAGTGTACATGTACCCGCACGAACTTGGAAATGCCGAAATTGCGCCTCAAGGCCTTTCCGCTGGTGGGAAAACTCTCCGTCGCGGCATAGTGGAGCACGGACCGGAAACGAGAGGAACGCGTCAGTCGTCGAGTGTGTCCCGGAAGCGTGTGACGACATTTTGTGCGGCTGGTTAAATAGGGTCACGGGATGCGGTAAGTTGTGCCTGGCAGCCTCCACCTTGAGCGATGCGGGCGACAAAAATCTCGCGCATTGTTTGCTCTATGCGCGCGTGTGCGCGGGGTTCAGTGAGTGGTTGAGTAATTGGTGGGAAGCTGGCAATTGGTATCAAATTGGTCGTTCAAATGTTTTGACGTGGAATTGTTGGGTGTGTTAATGGAAATATAGAAATATTAGAAATATTCTAATTGGAAGTTTTTCCTTGTACTTTGCATTGATTTTGGTATTTCATTACTAAGAAGTCGGCAAATCAAGTAACGAATGTCAGTATTATAGATAATAAAAAAATATATGAAAATTCAGTAGGTAATAAATAAATTAGACCAGGGAGACAAAATGCTACAAACCTATTTATTAAGAATATAAATTCGAGCCATTCTATGAAAGGTTACTAATAAATTCTTCTATAACTTTTTATTTGTTAAGATTTTGTTGAAGTTGCCTCTAAATTACTATTTTAAATTGTAGAAAGATTCTAGTCGTTCAAGAGAAAAATATTCTATAAAACAAGCATACTAATTTTCCTTTATAAATTGTTCATTTTTCTACATATAATCTTTCTCCATATCGATTCGCACCTCATCGATGAATCGCTATACTAAAACTTATCACACACCAAGCCAGTATAAATTGGAAACGCAAAAGTGGTAACAATTTATCAAAGGAATATCAGTTGGAACTTTATTCCTTTTTTTTCTGAGAGCAAGATAATAAACCTGATGAATGTCATTAATTACCGTAATACCATTGATTGTATCCCGCTCATCGTCACTTCGCTAGCTATAAAAGCGGAGCAAAGCAAAGACGCAGAAATGAAATATATCGCGAGCGCGCGGTGCGTGCTGAATACACGTCCAACGGGTATAACTCCGCGCGGCTGCCTCAGAGTGATAAAAGACGAGTTCGACTTTTTCACATAACACGTTTACCGCAGATGTCTCGAGTAATAATAGCTTCTTTGACGTATTTTATCCCGTAACTACGTCATTATTTCAAAATGACCATTTTCGAGCTTACACGGTATATTCTGTGTCAATCGCTCGTCAGATATATGCGTATACGCGAAACCGTATACCGTAACATGCGAAGAAAAATAAAAAATTGTTATTTTATTTTTGTAAAGACGCGAGTACATACATTATACACACATTTGTTTTTGTTCCGTGTATCATTAATTAGCACGTAAACGGAATCCTAGATGTATGTTTCTTTCTTTTTAAAAACGATTTAATACCTATCATAACATTCGACATTTGCAGTCACGCTATATATGCCATTTACCGATTCGAGATAAAAACTGTAACGCGAGATTTCGATTTCAGCTAGTCAACCACACCTTTGAATATCTTCATAGCCATCGCTATGTATACCTTTCGCAAAAAACTGCGCAGTCTATATAGACACTCGATTGAAGCTGGGGGGGTGGTCGCGTTCATCAAAATCGCTCCTTTCCGCGGCGGCGCGCCCTAAAGAAACGCGGCGGAATGACACGGCATAGCCGGGATTACTAGGATTTCCCACAACCAACGGCGGTGGCTTACCATACTTTCCGCGTACGGCGGCGGCACCTTTTTCTCTGCGTTGCCGCCGCCGCCGTCGGCGGTGCCATATACACATGAGAAATGCCGTATAGCACAAAACAACGAGTATAGCCCCGCCACCGCCGCCGCCGCCGACAATGTACTATTGCGCGAAAGAAATTATATTGATATTGCAGGGGGAGTGCCGAGTGTGGTGATCATCGGTGAAGTTTCCAGGAAGAGCTGAGGTGGGAGTGGTGATTTATTTTTCTGGTTATTCAGGGTTTTGGTATATTAAGGTTTGAGAGGATTGTGATAGTGTTGCTAGCTGCCATTATTTTTTATTAAATATAGAAGAGTGAGCAAGTTATCGATACGAGTATAATAAATATAGTCTATTTAAGTACCTTAAATTTCAATTTGACATTTTGATTAATCATTTTTAAACAAATTTTCTTCATTGATACATGAAAATTTGGTAAATAAAAAAAAAAGTAAATACAAAAAAAAAGTAAAAAGTCTGGCTAAAGTCTGGCTAATGGAACGATACCAGACTTTTTCCTAGACCTCGCGTTACGAAAGTCGATGATAGATGCGAGGGATCCCAGACTTTTTGCCAGACATTCTACTTTACCTCAAAAACTCTTGGAAACTAATATAGCTGAAATACAAAACCAATATAGCGGAAATCTAGAGTCGCTACTTTAATAAGTTATGTTTTATACATTTTACAAATCAAAATTATTTCACGTAAATATTGCGGAAATTTTTGAATCCCTTATATAAGGTAATCCCTTATCTTATACAACAGTATAAGAGGGGATAACAAAAACAAGGCAAGCCTAGCAAGTCTTGTATTTCGAACTTTTTGCAATTTCGCTTCGAACTTTTTGCAATTTCGCAGAGTCGTCCGAACGAGTGAATTAGACGGCTTATATACCTTCGGCCTTCCAATACGTTTTAAGAAGTCGCTGCAGATGCGCCGCATAGCTGCGCATTGGTGGCGCTTATCAAGTAAGTTTCTGCCACTTGCCGCTATGCGGCGCGACTGTAGCGACTTCTTGGAGGCCGAGGGTATATAAGCCGTATAATTCAGTCATTCGAACGACTCTTTGCGAAATTGCAGAGTTCGAAATACAAGACTTGCCAGGCTTGCCGTGTTTTTGTTATCCTCTCTAATACTATTGTATAAAATTGAGGCATTCAAAATTTCCGCAATATTTGCGTGAAATAATTTTTATTTGTAAAATATATGAAAATAGTACATTACGATACATGTACTCGCTGCGCTCGAGCCCTAACTTTACGCCGTGCAATAATGGACTACTTAAGACACTAGTATCGTACAATATTTTATAGCACAGCCTAACCTAAGCGCGCTGTCACGCCTATCCGTGCGCTAAGCATTCCATTTTTGCATGGTGAGGTTAGCGTGCGAGCGTATCGAGCGCGGTAAACACCGTGCAATAATTGACAGCTTAGCGCACGGATAGGCGTGACTTAAGTACGGGCTTAGGTCACATTGTGCTATAATATTTATTAAAATATAGCAGCACTAGATTTCAGCAATATTGGTTTTGGTAATTCGTGAGTTCGAGTCTGAAAAGGCTATTATCCAAGACTTTTTGAGGTAAAGTAGAACGTCTAGGAAAAAGCCTAGAATCGTCCCATTAGCCAGATTTTTTTTTAGCCAGACTTTAGCGAGACTTTTTTTTTACTCGGGAAGCAATTAACATGTCATGTTAGGTCTTATAGAATAAAAATTCAAGAATAATCCAACTGACGAACAATTTGACGTACTTGACAATATAACATCTGACAATCATAAACAGTATGAATTTCAACATCACGCAACATGCGTTACCCCTCGCTGATACTACTTTATTCCTCCTCTTCCCCCTTATCTGAAAAATCCAGTAAAATTTGACAACTGAGGCCGCCTCTCTTTTTTATCCATCACATACTATCCCGACAAGTAGAGTACACAGCTGGCAGCGCACAATTAACTCCGCGTGATTTATCTTCCGCGCATTATTGAGAGCACTATACTCGCGTTTCCCTCAACTTTTTCCTCCAGCGCTATCCTCCTTCATAAAAATCGCCCTCCGACCATCAAACTTCATGACAAGGGCTTTACCCACACGTACACACATGTATACGAGAAACCTCTCTCTCTCTCTCTCTCTCTCTCTCTCTCTCTCGTCCTTTAATGAAGAATCGAACGCTCTCGCTCTCTCTCTCACACACACATACAAGAGAGAGAGAGAGAGAGAGAGAGAGGAGGTGGAGAACAGCGCGCACCGGTTCGACTGGAATCGAAGCTCGCGCGTGCGTGCACGCCCGCGTGGTACATACGTAGGTACGCGGAACGCGGGCGCTTTGATGTGGCCGCGCTCGCGCGCCACCCTGAATACCTTCACTTTGCGCGCGCGCAGCAGCAGCAGCGCGCTCTCGACTTCATTCCGCAATTTATCTCGCTGCTGCTGCTGTTGGAGCGGCGGCTGCTTTCTCCGGGGTGGATTTATACGGCGCGCTGCACACGCGGGAACACAGGAGGGAGAGGGAGAGAGAAAAAAGAGAAGAGAGAGAGAGAGAGATAGAGGGAGGGAGTCAAAAAGTCGAACGAAGAATTGCATGGGAATGGTGCGCGTAACGGTGAGGGAGATAAGGGAGTTCGTTGGACCCACGGTGACATTTTTCGGGTCTCGAGCGCTGCTGCACCGGGAAATTGGGTCGCAGCTGCATTTTCTGCGGTTGAAAGCTTGTGAGCGCAGTCTCCGTATAGTTGTTGGATATCGTCGTCTTGAAAATATTAACGAGGCATAATAGCTTGCGGAACGGTTATTCACAAACATTGTAACCTTCATTTAATTTTATCTTTTTGCCTTTCCACATTATGTCTATAATCATCTATGAGCAAAAAAAAAAAAAAAAAGGGATTTCCAAAAGTTTTCACTGGTAATTGAGAGAAACCGATGGGGAAACGCGTAGTCTTATCGATTATCGAAACTTGATTCATTTTTCAACTGTTTTCTAATTAAAACCCATTAAACAGCTTATAGAAGTAAAATGACTTTCTATCAAGGTTATGACGGTATTTGCTACAATTATAATTAATTTTCACCTTGAGAACACACAATTAATTGCAATACAGGACAACTTTCGAACTAAATTAATTAATTTCACGTCCTATATTGTAATTTTACGGAATTTTCATTCTAAAAACTCTGACCCTTCCGACAAAAATGAGGAAACGAGCAAAATGCTCCACAATCATTGTTGAACAACATTTTCACCGGTACAGTAGCCACACAGCAAGTGTTAATTCGCATCACCGAGCCCCGCAGCCATCTGGAATACCCGCGCTCACTCTTCTATCCTCGACAGCTCTCAAAACCTCGTTTTTCAAGCCTCTTCTGCGCACGCATGCCCCTCCTCCCTGTCCGTCGTCGTCGTCATCGTCACCAATCTGCCGCCCCCGCGTCACCTGTTTGCTCGCCCCCAAAATATTCTCACTCACCGTTGTTTTAGGACCCATCCTTCTCCTCCCTCTCTCTCTCTCTCTCTCTCTCTCTCTCTCTCTCTCATACGCATCTCTCAACCTGTCGATCCCCGGTGTGCCGAGGTAAAATCCTTCCGGCGGAATGTGGGTCGGAGAAAAACGTCCTCGTCGTCGGCGACGGCACCTGCGCATAGCCGCGCGTCCGCGCGGTGGGAGCGCTTCTTGCGCCCGCCGAGCGCAATCAATCGTGCCGCCGCCGCTGCTGTCGTCGTTTTTCTCTCTCCGCTCTTTCTCTCGTATATGTATATACGCAGTGCTTCTTTTTTCGCGAGAAAGAGAGAGAGGCAGAGAGAGACAGAGAGAGAGAGAGAGAGAGAGAGAGAGAGAGAGAGAGAGAGAGAGAGAGAGGGAGAGAGAGAGCAAGAGCGCAATTGTTATTGCGAACGGGGGAAGGAGAAGATGCGAGGGATTGTGTAGCGCGGGATGTCGGGATGAGGCGAGCTGTCGCGCGAGGTAGTCGATGTTATTTATCATGAAGGATGTGTCCGTGAGCGGGAAGGGTGGATGGATGTGTTGTAGGTACTGCCGCTTCTCTTGCCTTTATGGAGGCTGCTGCTGTATGACTTTTGCGTGGTGCGAAGACGGGGAGATGACAGAAGTATATATAAGAAGAGGAGATTAATCCTTCTTCCTCCGTTTAACCTGCGCTGAATTTAGGCCATAGCATCAAAACGCAAATTCTTTTGTCAAAGTGCAGCTGTAGCCATTATTATAAGCAACCTTCGACGAGCAAACCTTTCCCATCCCACCACACCCACCGGCTGCCGCCGACGCCGCCGCCACCGCTTCCTTGATAAACGAGACTTCGACGCGGCCTTACCTCGCTCGCATAGATTAATCGCCTGTCTCGATTGGCCATTAGCATAAACGTCGTCGCCCCATCTTCACTCGACGCTTCTTTCCTCCTGCTCGCACGCGTGTACTTCGTTACTGGAGTATGCCGCTGACACGAAAAACGAATTTTCACTTTTTTAGCAGAGTAGGTAGGGTATCTATATATAAGTAGGTTGTAAAGAAATGTAGCAAAAAGATAGAGGGAGAGGATGGTATAGAGGTGAAAGAAAAATAGAAAGCCGTTCGGTGGACACGTGTATATTTACGGCACGAGAGCAGGTAGGAGAATATGTATGTATATCTGCATGCCGTGACGCGCGACTTTTGCGGAGAAAAGTCAGGGGGGACAAAGGGGCCGAAGTGTGACGAGACGCTGTTGTTTTGGGATTTTCTCTTCTTTTTTAACAAGAGCACGCTCTCGAATGCTGGGATGTCCCGTGTGCTGGTCATTTAAAGCACAATAGAGATCGATATCGGGGACTAGAAATGTAAAAGTTTATTTTTCTAGTCACTCGTAAGCACTAAGAAAGAGACGATCGTGCTAAAGTGTTCGCGTTATTGTCATGTTGTAGACTTGTGAGTGTAAATTTTTAGCAAAAGTCTCATAGAACGATGGTGATTGGGTTATTGGTTACATCGATACCATGGTATATGGATGAATATTTTATTCCAGAGACTAGAAGTATTGTAATGTTGACTTTTTAGGATATAATGTCTATAGTAACAGTGAAAATCCATTTCGACCTTTGGTATTTTAAGAAAGCTTCAAAAGTGAATCTTTACTATATAAATATTCGGATCACAAAATAATTTTATATCCTGTAAAAGTAAAGCTTGGAATAAGAGACCCGTGGTGAAGAATTGTAAAATATATTGTAGCTATTAAAGCCAATTGCCATATTATGATCTTAAAGTGTTAAAAAAATCAAAATTGATAAAAAAGTAAGCTTAAACTTTGAATCAAAGTAGTTCAAATGCACCATTATTTTGTTTATTAAACTTTATACACCTCGACATTCTTAAAGATTAAGAAATGTATCTTATCTTACTGTTAGTTTTAATTAATAGAATTAAGTTGACCTTAAGTTTTTATACCAGAACTGTGTATACACACATATATAATTTGTATTATATCTATTTAGATACTAACCATTTAGATATTATTCGTAAGGAGTCATTCATTTTGGACTCTACTTCATGCCATGTTTTGGCTGTTGATATAACAGCAGTATCATCCGCATACG
>JAPYZP010005746.1:0-15737 GCA_030522985.1 Torymus sinensis
TTTGACCATCGGTTTTAGACGATGTGTTTTACCAAATATCCAAAATGCAGCCATTCACCTCAGAAGGTCGATTTCAGACCTTCGTTTACTGGCCTATTCTGATTTTGTGGCCATTAAACCAAATTTCCGTTTTAATGGCTATTTTGATTTCCTAGTATAAACCTACTACAGCTGGGCGTACATGGGACTTTTTCCAATACTTTTTAATTACGGCATTTTATTTGAGTATACATCAACAGGATGACATCCTGTACTCGTACCTGCCCCCCCCCTCTCCCTCGCACTTATTTATGGGTAATATTCTATATTTTAGTGCTTTCTTAGTCAAATAAATCTCCCGCCACTTTATGTACTTTGCGCGCTGGTCTGCTCTTACGATATAGTTTTAATACGCATAGTAGTTTAATCTATATAATTTATTTCCCGTTACGCAGTAAATTACAAAGTTTTATCGTGAGAGTCATGGCGTGCGTTCGCCTGTTGGCGAAACCGCTAATTTAAATCAGCGATCCCTTATCCGCATCCTCTTTTGGCCCGTTAATCTTCCGCCTCGTCGTCTTTTAAAAAGCAATATCGCGACTGGCGTAATATCAAAAACTCTACACGGAGAGAAAAATTCTGTAAATATAACCCTATTTTCAGCCGCCAAGATTAGTGCATGTAACGAAGCATCGAATGCCGGACTCTCAGGTCGTTTTTGCCTGAGTCCTCCGTAAACGTAAACATAACGGTCGCATGTTTTTTTGAGGATAGGAGATGCAACAAATATTTTCATGCAAATAAATAAACATTATATAGCTTATATACGATTTACATAAGTAAATTATAATTGTAACATGCTTTTCTATTATAATTTAGCTATTCTCCTGTTAACGATACCCAACTTTTCTCTTCGTGTACGTGTATACGCACGTACAAATCGATTCAGCGAGATCTCGAGCAATCGAGAAAGCCGACCGGCACGTGCGATTTATTCACTCATATCCCTGCTATTTTGACGAGCAACTTCTTCTCCCGCGCGAACTTCTCTACTCCCTCTTCCGATTTTCTCACTCCCATTCTTCCTCGCTCAGCTTTCGCGCGCCCGCGCTCGCCACTTTGTACGGTAGTAGTATACGTATCCCTTCTCCGCTTTTTGCCGCGCATCGCCGAGTCTTTTGTCTCTGTCGCATTATGTGTCTTTCTGGTTGTCTCGTTTCTCTCTCTGCTTGCGTCGCTCGCTCTCGACTCCCCCCTTACCCCCTGCCACGGCCGAGCGTTTACAGTGGCAGTACGAGCGACGTGCTCGAGTTGTTGCACTATTTGTCTACCTCGCTCGCATATGCCCGCGTGCGCGGGCGCGAGGGAAACTGAAACTTCGGAGGCGTTACGTCACGTCGTCTCTGCATCCATGCAGTAGCAGCAGCAGCAGCAGCAGCAGCAGTAGCGGTGGTGGTAGGGAACAGTTTGCTCGTTTAATTGAGGTGCGCTTAATGACGGTAAATAAATTTCGAGAGTGCGTTGCCTACTCTTATTTCGCTTGCTGTAACCCCCGCTGCTGTTCAAGCGCTGCCGCCGCTGCTGCTGCTGATGCTTTGAAAGAGGAGAGGAGAGGTTTTCGAGCCACATAGCCGTCGTTAATTTCGGTTGACGAATAATTAGGCGAGAGTAAGCGGGAGAAAATAAAGAACCTCTCATGCGGGCGAGAAAGATGGTTTTGTGTGGGCGAAAGGGATATATGGTGAGAATGGTATTTAGGGAAACTTTCATGCTCGCTGTCATTAATAATGTTTAGATACGAATTATATGTATGTTGTATCAGGATTACGAAATTGATTGGTGGTGTGATAGAAACGACGACTCTTTATCTTTCGAATTAATGAAAGATTTGCTACGACAGATATATTGATAAGTCGTAAAAGTATTACATAAACGTGTTATTACGTGATCACGTCTTGTAATGCATCAACGTCTTCAAGACTAACTTTCCATTTTTCAATCTTACAAACTGCCATAATATTTTTTAAATCTTCGCGCAGCTAAATCGATTCTCTGCAAGCTCTCCCACCTTTCATCATCATAATTCCCAATCCCTTTATCGTAGCATTTAAAGATCACGAGCTCTTCCATCAGCCTCATCCCTCGCATTCATATGCTCTCCGAAAATCGCCAGCTCCGCTCGCGTACGCGGCATCCATTGTGACATTGCGTCATCGCCCTCGCGAACCTCCTGCTATACTGCCGCTGCACGAGCACCTTGACGTAAAGTCAAGCCGTCCCATAATTAGGCGGAATCCGCATTAGTCAACAGGGAGTAGCAGTAGCAGCGGCGGCAGCAGCTTCTCTCTCTCTCTCTCTCTCTCTCTCTCTCTCTCTCTCACGTATAGCCACGCTTCCGTGGCGGCAGTAGCAGCGTTATTGATAAAGCTCCCGCAGGCCCCCGGCCGCCGCCATTGCTGCGGCGTGTCAATACTGCGGGCGCGCGCGCACGCGCCGGTTGCATAACCGGCAGGGGAGCGTGAGCGGTGTCTACGTCCTCGTCGTCGTCGTCGCTTTTCGACGTAGAGGGAGAGAGTCTGCCATTGATTGACGTTACTTTATTGGCGGGTGTAATGTGCCGGTAATTGCGCGAGACGGACGGATGATTGGAGGAAGAATTAGGGGGCTGGGCGGGTGGAGAATATGGTAAATGTTAGGTTAGCGGTGCTACTAATAGACAGTTGAGAGGGGAGAAGTAGCTCGTGATACCAGTAGAAGAGAGAGAGAGAGAGAGAGAGAGAGAGAGAGAGAGAGAGAGAGAGAGAGAGAGAGAGAGAGAGAGCGCGCGAGAGGATCCCTTTGTTCCTTTGTTTCCCTCATGGAGAGCGCGCGGAACTAATTCGGAAGCTTGGATGAGAATCGATGGATATTGACAGGGAGAAAGTACCGTTATTGGAGGAAAGTACCATTATTGTGTGGAATTTCGGGATCCATTAGGTAGTGATCCGACTGCTTAATTTTGGCTGATTAGACCATTGGGTTGGGGTGCAATTCTTGGTTATAACTTGTGATTTGTGTTTATCGCTGTAATCTACCTTTCACGTGCTCTTTTCAGACTTAAAATGTTTTAATTTTCCAAGTGAAATATTTGCAATATAATGGTCAATTCTTAACCAATCTCTCCAAGTTGAAGGTATATAACTTGTACCTTAAAGAACTTTTCATTTCAGACCGAATAGCAATCGATAGCACTTAAACTCCGAAATTTCGTCGTCAATTTTTATCACACCCCATAAATCCATATCAATCCTCAACTTTACGTCTTCTCCAGTCACACGCCATCAAACAATTAAAACGTTACGCAGCGTGCAACTCGAAACCTGAGCATGGCCCAAGATATATAAAACCCACGGGAGAGGAGACAGTCGAAGGTCCCGAATGCGTTTACTTCATTACCCTTATCCGCCGCGCAGTTTATTGCACCGCTATACTTCGCTCTTTACTTTCTCGTTAATAGTACTCCTTCTTCGTTTCTCTCTCTTGCTCACTCTCTGTGCAAGACATGACTACTGCTAGCACCCGCGTATATTGCTATCGGTCTCGCGTTTGTCTCCGCCCATATCTATCGCTATTTGTCGCCCATCTCTCTGTATGCATTCCAGGTTACTCTCTATTTGTTTCTCTCTCTCTCTCTCTCTCTCTCTCTCTCTCTCTCTCTCTCTCTCTCTCTCATGCTCGTGACGTGCATGACGGTTATATGCAGCAGTGAGGTCGAGAGAAGGGGGACAGCAGCAGCAGCAGCGACGACGACGGCGGTGGCAGCGACGGTGGCAGCTCTCGTAAACCCGCCGGATTACAGCCTGCGCAATTAAACGTTCCGACGTTGTGCTTAGTGAGGAGTGTCGATCGATCTATCGACGTGGACGTCGGTTGTCCCGCTCTTCCTTTCTCTCTCTCGCTCTCTCTCTGTCTCTCTCCTTCCTCTCTCCTCTGACGCGTATAATGCATTTTACATTTCTCCGCTCGTTCGAATGGCGCTTTTCACTCTGTCGATCGTGCACGAAGAGAGAGAGAGAGAGAGAGAGAGAGAGGCGAGGAGAGGGGCTTTCTCTCTCACTTCCTCTCTCTAATTGACGTGCACGCCGCTGCAGCTCGTATATATACGCGCGAGCCGATGACATAACACTTTACGACAGTGACATTGAGGATCATCCGATCATCGGTGCGTGCTGTTGACTCTTACGCCGCTGTCGCCGCTGCTGCTGCAGCAGCGTTTTGCGCGAATGAATCTACTTGCGGCGATGCGTGAACACGCGCGAGCATTGGGGTTTAACACAAAGCGGGGCGGCGAATGCAGTCGTGTGCGCATGCATTCGCGTTTGCATTTGTCGTGTCGCGTTATGCGGACGCGCTTTTAATGGACTATTTTTGATGAAGGACGCGAGAAAGAGTGAGAGAGAGTGTCGCCAACCGATAGTGGTTTTTAATTGGAATTCGAACTACGGGACACGCACGGTAGCAGAGGCGAGCTTTGAATTGGGTCAATGTCTATTGTGGTCTGCTGGGTTTGAAGTTCGGGATGAGGTGTGTTTATTCTTTAAATATTAGTTTTGCTTGAAAACAATGTCATGTGATGGCAGGTCAATATTTGCTCGTTTATTCCGCATAGGGATAAATTGCTCCCATATCTAACGACTTTAAAAGAGATACGGGTACGGGCTACTTGCTAATTGTAATTTGGTCAGAAGACTCAACCCATTTCGTTCTGCATTTTTTTATTTCGACGATTACAATCATCCAACATGTAGCAATATCTCCTCTATCCCTTGGAATGACGTTGTTTCATGACACAATTAATGTCTCAACAATTAGCTTCATCAAACTACAACGGTACTCCGAAACTTACTCGAGGTCGACGCCAGTGATCTATTGTAATGGATGTTCAAAAGTCAATCCGAAACTAGGATCATCGAGAGCGTGCGCATGCAGCGTCTAGCCGTGGCATTAAGGAAGAGGGGAACGCTCTCGGGGAAGCATTTATAACAATTTCGCCGGAGAAGCGAGAGGGAAAATTCCCTCCCTCTCTCCACCTCCTTAATAGTTCGAGGCACCGAGAGAGAAGACGACTGCGATTTGCATAATACCGTGAGCGTTTTCAACATTTTAAAGAAGATAAAAATCCGTTCAACTGAGAAGCGTACACATACACACAGACACACACACACACGTTACGTAGATCCCCGTGCATAACAAATAAAAATCCATACTCGTAAAAGAAACGAAGCCTCGCATCTCGCCTCGCCTCCATTACATTATCCGAATTTTCGGATTCACCGGGGCAGAGAGGAGAGGGAATTCAAATATGCAAAGCTTAGCGCTTAGAAGAGGCGGCGTCGATGTACGGGTAGGACCGGGTCAAAGTCGTTGAGTTTAACGAGGGAGCGCTAGCCTCGAGAAGAGGGGGCGAACCGATATCCTCTCCCCCGAACTTTCGATGCGCGGTGAGGAAGGGGGGATAGAATGCCTTGCCCGAGAGATGTAATGAGAAAAAGTTCACGACAACGCTATTGACAAACGTCGCGACATAAGTTTTTGAGACTGGTCTGTGCTCGGCCTTTTGTGGAGGACTGAGGTAGTACTTGCATTTTTCGGGTAAACGACTGATAATGGAAGTTTAATTTTGAAGGTTATGATTTTTTTTTCTGGACTAATAAATGTATGAAGGTTTTTATTTCAGATTCTGCGGGGGTGATTATAAACAAGGGCAATCTGACTGCCATTAATATTAATTAATTTATAAGACTGTAAGACCGATGGAAAAATTCTTATCAGTGAATAGTAAATTACAGTCAACACAAGTAATATTTTTAATTATTGAGTATGAAGGTAGAGTAAAAGAACAAAGAAGAATAAAGGAAATTGAATTTGTTTATTCATTGGTTGGTTTTTTGTTTTATTTAAGGTGCGTACAAAGTTTATCATTTCTTGAATTTTGCACCGACCGTATTTTCTCGAATATTAAACGGGCCATCTTTCTCTCAACTCTCCGTTTCTCTCTCTCTCTCTCTCTCTCTCTCTCTCTCTCTCTCTCTCTCTCTCTCTCTCTTTCTCTTTCTCGTTGTTATAAATTCCAGAAACGTTTGTGCACTTTCTGGTTATACACGAGGAAACGGAACTTTTGCGCTAGTTCCTCTGATGTATTCAAGCGAGAGTCTCGTCCTGCAGAACGACGGGGGGACTACGAGGCTACCTTCACAGCGACAATTGCGTTTAATTGTCAGGAAAATACGCTCCGTTTGTAACTCCATCTTCCCTACTTCCTTAAACGTCTTTTCTCGCTTCGTTTTTTTTCTCGCCATTTATTTTTCTCACTTTTTACCTGTCTCTCTCTCTCTCTCTCTCTCTCTCTCTCTCTCTCTCTCTCTCTCTTTCTCTTTCTCGTTGTTATAAATTCCAGAAACGTTTGTGCACTTTCTGGTTAAAAAATGCTTCGAGAGAGCTTGACTTTGTTCATTAAAAAACCGTCGAGAAAGTTAAAAATACACACGCTCATTACTCTGAAAATTATGTTTAGTCCAGTTTCACAGACCGAATTAAAGTCCCCGTGCCTTTAATCTTGCATAGTACATCCGTTTCGAAGAAAAAAGCCTCTATCACTACTAATTATAACTCTTGAACTGAAAAAGAAAGCACAGACGAGACTGTGCAAAAATAGCCGAAGTGAGAGAGAGAGAGAGAGAGAGAGAGAGAGAGAGAGAGAGAGAGAGAGAGAGAGAGAGAGAGAGAGAGAGAGAGAGAGAGAGAGAGAGAGCGAGAGAGAGAGAGAGAGAGAGCGAGAGAGAGAGAGAGAGAGTCGGATAACGAACTGTGCATAGCTCTCGAGTAAAACAGTGAAACGATGGGTTAAGGTCGACGATCGATAGTCGAGAGAGAGTCCACGTGTCTGCAACTCGCCGGGCGCGTACTGTGGCAGCAGCAGCGGGGCTGATACTTTCGATTAAGCTTTTGCTCTCTCTGTCTCCTCCCGGGCCGCGTGCGAGCGGAAGGCGAAGGAAATGGAGGAACGAGGACCGACGGGAAAGGGACTACGTGATGGAGACGGAAACGGTCATGGATGGGCGTAAGAGTGGCATTTACGGGACGAAATGACGTTGGAACAAAAAGCGCGTGTGTCGGGCGGGGAGAGGGGCAGCAGACAAATAGGGAGGGAGAGAGGACGGTAAGATAAACGCCGGGCGAGGGAGAATGATAGGTGGTGGAGAGGAAAAAGTTTGAAAGAAAAAGTGCAGGAGGGAGGAACTGAGAGTTCAAGGGTTAGGTTCGCCTGAATTATGTAGATAGAATTGTCTGCTTGGGAATAATGTGAACGTTGTTAAAATGACGCGGTGGCAGCAGTTGTTTGGATTGTTCTTTACTATTATAGGAACTTTTCCGGATCTATGGAAATAAATCATATACGGTTATGGTCGATAGTCGTTGCTCAGTAACTTAATGTTAAATTAACCTCCGTTTCATTACAATTTCTGCATAGTTTAAATATTAACCAAACTAAGCGTTACTTTCTACTGCCCACTCCATCCACAATGCTTCTAAACAACCAAAAAACACTAGCCGTAAAAAACTATCTTGACCCTCCTTGACAGACCGTTCAAGAGCGCGCACTACATCGGTAATGCGCTACAAGAGGGGGAGCTTAGATAGCCACCTAGTCGAAAAGCCCGCCCCCTTAGCCCTCGCGAAAAAAGGAGGCGAAGGCGTAAAGGGTTTCGGGGCTGTAGTAGCAGTAGTCGACTAAGCCTCGCTGCTTTTAGGGTCACTACGTACCTTCGCGGAACTTTACGACGCTCGCTTTAATACTCTTATCTTGGCAGTAAACTCATATCGGAACTTTTCAACGCGTAGTTCGTCGCCCGGCTCCCTCTCCTTTTTTCCTCTTAATTCGCGTCTGCTCTACTACTCCTCGATCCGTCTTCGACTTTATCATTTTACGATTCGAAATGGCAGCGCTGGATATATAGATGGCGCGCGCGACGACGTTATTGACCGACGGTCTTTTTTGCGTTCTCGCAGGCGGTGAAGTTCGTTGTGGATGGGATTCGCGCGCGGTGTGAAAATTGTTGAGAGCCGGGGTATCTGTTATCCGGCGCGCGCTATTTTCTCTGCTCACTCGGGTGCAAGAGGCAAATGCCTTAGCTGAAAGGTGACCGAGTGCGTGTCTTGGAGGAGCGAGGGAATGGAAGCATGGCAGAGAAATTGCATTTGTTTAGTATTTTCATGTTTTAGCAGCGAAATTGTGTATAAAAAATGGTAGCCGCAGTGAAGATATTTTAGATACTATTTCCTATCTCTTTGTTATAATAAGGATCCGTATACGGACTAACTATAGTTGTTGCGAGTTACTAATGGATTTTAGCTAACATTTATTAATGGCAATTATTTTTTTTACAGATTTAATATTTCATAATAAAGGAATTCGTCAATTCAGTAGAATATAAAAGCTGATAATCAACTTTGTTTACTAAAATTGCAATAGTTTCCTGCGATTCGTTAGAAAAATAAAATAACCTATTTAATTTTATCGGAAACTGACCCACTTGCATTTACAACTCTACTTTTCCAGCTTACCAAAACGCTACCAACCGGTTTATCGCCACCGAATTCTGACTATAACGGCCCGTCACAACCAACCAACCAATGAACCACCACAGTGAAACTCGTGCGCAACAAAGTCCAATCCAATTTTCCGGCAAATTAACCATTTCCAAACTCGCACGCGTAGCCTTCACGGGGGGGCCTCGTAAAATTTTTCGGCGCAACTTTTACAACCCCGACTGCCAAACTATAAAAATCCTCCTTCTACTTCTTACGTTGTTTTTACAACTCGCGCCGCTATCTCGCAGCACGCCAGTTCGATTTATCAGAGATAAGGAGGGGCTGCTGCCGCTGGCGATGACGATATTTTTACGAGCTCGCGCCGATATTTATGTGGGTTAGCCGGGCCATTGTGTCGACGCTCGATGTGTGTTTTTTCGGGGGGCGAGGTGCTGGCTTCTTATCTGTGTTTACGGGTAAACGGGGGTTCCGTGTCTGGAGGGTGAGTGTATATAGCAAGAAAAAAAAAAGAAGAAAGGATGAGAAGGGACGATGAGTCTATTACTTAGGTTTGATAAGTGTTATCTGATGTAGGAGTATGAATATTTCAAACATTATTTTATTCAACTACCCTGATGAAAATCTAATTGAGATGAAAACTTCTTTAATATTTTATTTGAGGAATTAATAAGTACGGAGTGTTTAACCGTTGATTTCATGAAAAAAAAACTATATATTTCGCCTTATATAAAGCAACGATACAATACTGCATACACGCGATAAAAGCAACTTTAAATTTCGCGTACCCTAATAATTTTTCAGAATCAGAAAACATTATTCTTCGCCACTCTGCATCGTTGCACAACGCTCCATTTCACCACATTAATTCATTTCAAAAGTAAATTCTCGTTTCCAGCGTACAACCGCGCGATAAATTCCGCGTACTCAACGCGCGAAAAAAAAACCACAAAACACACGCATCCCCGGCCTCCATACGTATATAAATTACCGTGGGAACAAGCGCACGCGAAATTCGCCCTTTAACCGGCATTTTTCGCAACGCGAACCGCGGAACAAAGCCCGGCCTAGCATTAAACGTCACCTCTCCGTAAATTCGCGGCATTCAACGAGAGAAAGGGGAGTGAGAAGGAGCGAGCAGCGAGGGTATACTTATGCGCTAAGCCGACGCGTCGGTCGTTTTGATACACGCATGCGTGCTACCTCTCTCTGCCTCTCTGTGCCTCGAAAAACGACTTTAATTTCGTCCCGAAAACTCAATTAGGCTCCCGCCGCAATTAGTGCGCTTGTGCTCTCCGATTTTTCGTCTTCTCTCTTTCGCTTTCTCTCTCTCTCTCTCTTTCTCTCTCAAATTCCGATCTCTTTTTGCTAGCATCCCCTACCCCCTACTGAAACTTTTTAAGCCCACGCGCTGTTTTGAGTTCTTTAATTCCCTCCGCGATGTATATATACTCTTACCCTCGCGCGGTTTCTTGTTTAGTTGGACTTCTCGACTCGCGTGCTGAATAAATAACTTCGACGCGCTTGCGCTCGTAAAAATGAAAATTGCGCGCGGAATTTATTAAGAGCGCGGGCTGGACACGGGATTTCATATTTTTTTAGTTGCCGCCGCTGTTGCTCTGTCTTTGTTTGCGCGGAAGAGTTCGCGAGCTTTACGAGCGCGTCAAGCAGTCCGCGTGGTGATTTTTTTTTTTTTTAAATGAAGGGAAAGGTTATAGCGCCCGGCTGCCGTGTCATTAGCGCTGATAATAAATTTTGACGTGCTTTAGTATGTATAAGTTTTGTATTTATGCAAATGAGCTTTATTTTAACGAAACGTGAGTTTTGGCCCTCTTGAATTTGAAGTTTTTTTTTTAAATGTTTTTTTAATTAATTTTGGATATTATAACTATTAACGTCATTTTTAAAAGGTTTTTTGTTACATTTTCATATTATTTTGTATATTTTACGTAATATTATGGCCGAGTATAATAAAATTTTTCACAAAGCTAGCTTTATAAGGGTAAAAAGTGAAGTTCGTTAAAATTATATCCAAAATTATTTTTCCGCGCCTCTTTACTTCACATTTTCACGAACCAGCTAAACTTCGCCCGAAAAAATAACGAGTATCTTTTAGCTACCTTAATTCGCATTTCAATTCGCAGCACTCGGTCAAAGGACCTCGGAAAATTTTAATGAATTTCCCTTACAAAATCAACTTTTTGTGTGTCGCCGCCGAATAGACGCACCAGCATTGCATGGACGCACGCCGGGCACTTCATTTTATCATCCCGTCCGAAGTAAAAACATACACAAAAAGCAGGACGAAAATAAAAGAGGCGCGCGCGCACCCTCTCGCAGCAGCATTTTCATGGAAATTTTTTTCGGCGCATTCTCGGACTACGTATATACCCTTCGAAATTCCGTACCGCGCGATGCGTGAAAATTTTGCACTCTGCGTTTTTCTCCCCGTGTGCGTGTTTGGCTACCCGCCTCCCCTCGCGCCGCGCTGTCATTTGTCTTTTCTGCGTTAATATTTCTTTCGGCGCTAGCGCGCGCGTTCGTTTATTTTCGCCGGGCGCGACGGAGGAGACCTTTTTCCTCCATTTTTCTTGCTTTCCACTGGGGAGAAAGTTTCGCGCGATGAAATTTCGCAACTTCGAAAAGTGTTTCCCCAGCGCGAAGTCCGACTTTGGAAAGTTTCTCTCGCTCTGCTGCGGCCGCGCGAGCGGATCAATCGATGAACCGCGGTGGCGGCGAAGGCCGTAGAAGAGGTAGAATCGCGCGGAAAGAGCTTTTTCCGACTGCGTTATCAAATTTTCTTCCTTGTTTGATTTTGTAAGAAGGCGGGCTGAGGTAGACGGTTGCGGTGAGGGCGTTTCATTGGAAAAATTCGCTTGTACTACTGTACTTTGAACAATGCAACGTAGACAAATAATTTGTTATGAATTTTATCCAACTGTTTGACAATAGCATTTTGTAAAATATTAATTTTCAATTGATAACAAAGGTTTCAGTCATTTTCTGCAACGATTTGAGTAAGTTTCTTAAGATAGAATTTATTTTTAAAAGTTTGATACTTTAGAACTGATTTCAGTGTCCTTTAAAAACGCCAAACCAGCTCTTTAAAAAGTCAAAGGTCTTTTAATTTGAAGAGTTGTGAATTAAACTGCTTTCGTTGAAATACTTTCAGAGATAAATTACGACGTTCAAAAATAATAGTGATAATAATTTACAGTTTTTTTTTTTGTATCACGTATAGTAAATATTAATGTGCATAATAATAAGGTAATTGAGGGTAAAGTAATGTTTTAATTCCAATCATTTTGAATCCTCCGTAAACAAGATCGGTAAAAGCACTCTTTTACTCCCAATAATCGACATCTATTCGCTTCTCCATTCTTGGATAATTTTCACTGTTCATCCTCGCAAAAACTGCCCCTTCGCACTCACTCTCACCCACGCCCAGCCACGTGTATGTCCCTCGCGCCTCTGCGGTCTCTCGACACGCGTCCTTACAGCACCGTACACATACAGATACATACAGCCAAACACACACACACACACACACACACACACACACTCTATATCTCTCTCTCTCCCTCTCTAGCGTGTCCCCGTGTGTACATAACGCGAGGCGCGTAATTTTCCGAGCGGACGTAATTCCGTTTGCTTCGTAAAGTTCAAACGACCCGAGCTGCCGCCACACGTGTATGTTATACGTACATGTGTATACGAATATACACAACCGTGTCTACGTATACGTTCGATCGCAGTGAGAGTAGCGCACGAAAAAGTGCAGCCAGACCACCAGATGCACACACGCGCCGTTTGGTTTTAAGACGTCGTGGCGTTGTGGTTGGGAGGTAAGGGACGCCAGGCGGTTTTTGTGTCTGACGGGAGCCCTGCAATTTTTAAATTGGTCGGAAGGGATGTCTGCCGCGTGGACTTATCGGGGTGTTGGTTTCTTGGTGTTTTTGGTTTTTACCGGTAGTACGGTTATTGTTGGTGTTACTATATAAAACATCTAGAATCATAAATTTTTTAATTTTTTGAACAAAAATAACAGAATTAAAATAAATTGATTTAGTTACAAAAGCTTTTTTGGAAGCTCTCGTTTCATTATTTTTTCGAAAACTTCAATTTCATTTCAAAACGCAGAATTCCTCTCTTCTTGTCCAACTCTTGCCAAAATATTTACATCTTAACCAGCTCCTTTAACCTAAATGAAATCGCGATTACCGAATTTCCATAAATCAAGCTCCCAGAAATAGAGACAGCTCCATCCCTCCTTCGAAAAATCCATCAGCCTCCGCGTTGCATAAACAAACACGCCCTACAATCTCACCACCCCCGAATCTCCTCTTCCTCTCCGAATTTTACTGGTCTCCTTTACGCCGTGTACGTATCGTTTCACTTTAAGATGTTTCTCTGCATAAAAACGCGTGCTCGCGCTACGGGATCCTCGCCGACTTTTATACGCGTTTGCGCTTCTGCATAAAAAGTTTAATCAGTCGGAACGAAATCCTCGCTGCTGCTGCTGCTGCAAGCGCCCGACATTTCATCGCGGAGGAGAACGTCGTATTCATTCGCTCGCAGGCGCATAGATGTATTGTCTGTTGCTGCTGCTGCGATAATTGAATCTAGAATCGAGTTTCGCGTATATTTGTTTTCGTCGAAATTCCAGATTTTCCAAAAGCGAGAGACTTTATCGGTTGTGCGCGTCTGTGAGGGTGCAAAAAAGCGAGAGCGCGTGTGTGTGAGGGAGAGAGAGCTACTGGAAATCGGAGATATGAAATTTTCGAGAACGCGACTGGACTGCGAAATGTTCCCTTGCACTGCTGCAGACTTGTTCGGCCTTTTTTGTACGTGGCATGTAGTACAAAGGGCGAAGTTAAATCCGTTGTACCAAATTTGAGATTTAGATCTTATTTTTTCATCGTCGTTTTGGTATTGGATTTGCCGAGAATGGAGAGCTACGCGTTTTCACTGCTGTACGTTTTACAACTTTTAAAAAACTTGTTCTAAACATTTATGGATCCGGTAGTCGTTTTCGCTTTGGAAGTGTATTGAATGTTTTGTAAAACTAGTTGAAATAGCTTTCTATTAAATGATCAACATTTTTTTTTTACTTTTCATTCTCTGATTTAATTATACTGTATTGTTTATTCGAATGTATTTAATTGTTCATCTTCACTTTTTTTTTAACTTAATGGCTATTTAATATTCTTTATTGAACTATTACGTGATCACTTTAATTTACTATCTAATTGTGAAAAATCATTAGGAATGTACTATAAATTCCACCCAGAGACTGCATTGCACTCCTAACTATTCTAGCAACATCTTAAATAGATGATGCTCCTGAACCGAAATGATCATACCCTTTGTCTGAAAGCCATTCCTTGACCGGAACTGATCAACCTTTCTCCTCTATACAGCTCCCCTGCAAGACACTCAGAGACTCGATCTCACACAATGCACTCCACGCGGCAATTATGAAAATTGTCTCGATATACAGCGAGCCGAAGGCAGTACACGTCTTTTCTCGAGAAGAAGACGCTTGAATTCCCTCCAGTACCGCACGATCCTACGATTCTTTGTCTCTTGGCAATAGAGAGAGATAGAGGAGAGAGAGGGAGGGAGAGAGGGAGAGAGAGAGGGAGAGAGAGAGGGAGAGAGAGAGAGAGAGAGAAATGCGCCTCGTCGAGCGAGACCCGAGTGGCCCATTATTTCTTCGGATCGTTCGCGTTCGATTGTCACTCGAGAATAGGAGAGGAGGTGAAATGGAGAGAGGGCTTGCTCGATGAGATTTTTCAAAAGAGACTCAACTGCTTTTTTGCGGTGGAATACGATGCTCGAGATGTTGCGTGCGTAGCGGTGTAATGCTGTGGGTATCTGGGTCGAGTTGCGTTGTTGATGGGAATGTCGTTGATTATATCGTACACAACTGGATAAGGTTTTCTAAGAGATGTTGTTTGTTGAAGTTTTATGTTGCCGTAAATGCTCTTTCATTTCTTACCTTTACGAATTTAAACATCAGTCAAATCCAACTATCGGCCAGTGTTCGAATGTAATGGTTTAATTCTCCAATTGTTCTACACGTATAAACTTTTATGGAGAAATGAATTTTTCCAAATCGTTTGTATTGATAAATCAAGATCTTTATCGATCTCACCCTTGACCCTCATACCCATCTAAACCCCCAAACTGTATACAACGAACAAACCCACTGAGATCTAACTACCATCTCTCTTGTTTTCTCTTTAGAGTCTCGAGGAACGGGATAGGAAGCACGCGGTGCACAAGGAGCAGCTGTTTCGGGAGCAGAGATTCCTGAGGCGCAGGGTCGAGCAGCTGACCGGTCAGCCGGTGGGGGCGATGCAGCAGCACCACAACAATCATCATAATCATCACCACCACAGCCACCACCACCACAGCGGCAGTAGTGGCAGCCATCACAGCAATCACAATCACCATCATCATCACGCGCTTAATGGCATTCACGGTCTGAGCTCGAGCGCGCCGACGTCCTGCGGCACGGCGGCCGCTGCGGCGATGCTGTCCAAACGAAGAAGCGTCTCGGAGTGCTCCGTCGGCACGGCCTCCTCGACCAGCTCGACCGGCAGCTCCAGGAACTCCGATAGGTCTGCGGGCAGTCCCTCTGTCTCGGAGTCCGGTGAGTACCTTTATACCGTTATGTTGGCTCTGATTTTCTATCAATCTTATATTAGGGTTTTAACGGATATAGAACTGTCGTTTGGTTGCAGTTTCTTTAACTGATATAATTTAATAAATGCTAATTGATTCATAGGTCAAATTAGAATAAATCATGATTCAAAATGATCGCTATAGTTAACATTATAGAAAAATCTAAACTGAAGACCTAGTATAGCAATGTTAACCAATGGTTGGCGAGCTGCGCTTGTCAATTTTTTAATTAAAAGCACCACACCATGATTATGTTGCTATTGTCAATGATGAATAACTATGTATGTATGTGAAAGGATTATATTATAGATGCTTTAGGGGGGGGGGGGGGGGTATGGTTAATTCGTAAAAAAAATGGGTCATTTTTAATGATTTTTATATTCGCTCCAGTAAACGAAAATTTATTTTAATAAAAAGTATACGATTCAGTAACTATTGTACAATATTCTGTGAAATTTTCATTGAAAAATATTAAAAAT
>JAPYZP010005748.1:0-13583 GCA_030522985.1 Torymus sinensis
AATAAATGTAATGATGTAATGCACAAATATCGTTTAATCATTGAGGATTTTATAAAAGTTGAACGACCTATCAACTAGAAAAGTATCACTGACTCATTGGAAAAGCATTCATGTGGTTTCCAGGCAACGCGAAAGAATCCGCGGCTAAATTAAAAGGCCTACAATTTACTTTATATACGTAAACGACCGCGGCGCGATCGACGTATCGATCGATTACCATAAATTCCTGCGTTCGCTCGCGTAATTTCAAGCCCGCCCCTTCCCTCTGGTAGAGCAGCAGCAGCAGCTCACGATTCAAAACTATTAATCCGAATGTATGTGTGTCTATATCGGAATTTTCACAGGTGGCCGGCGGCAGCGCAGCAGAGAGCGGCAAAATCGTGAAGGGCGACAGAGTGGTGTCGGTCGGCGGGCAAGATTTGCGCGAGGCACCAGTCGAGGATATTGCACTTCACGTGAAAGTTTCGAATCCGGTGCAGCTGAAGCTGGCCAGATACAAGACCAAGTGACAGGTGAGTAGTAGCGCCGTTCCCAGGCCGCCGCCGCACGCGCAATTTTTTCCTTAGGTATATAGCCGCGTGCGCGCAGACCAAAAGAGCGCCGCCGCCTCGTCGGCTTGCGTAATGAGCGCGCGCGCTATACTGAAGCCGGACTGTGCGGAGAGCGGGTAGGTATAGGTATACGTAAGCGCGCGGCGCGTTACCTATCTCGGCTCTAACTAGAGGATGAATTAGACTCCGCGTGTGTGTATCGATGGGCGCGTCGGGCGAGCAAAAAGTCATAGGATTTATGGTAGGAAAATCGATGTGGGCAGATTGGGATCTGCGTGGTTCGGTTTTTGCTTTTTTTTCACCAGAGGCGCCTCGTTTTTCAGTACGACTCCGGCAAATGTATATATACTGTGTTGCAAGCCCGCGTGTGTCGCGGAAATGCTAAAGCGCAAATGTTACATCATTTGTACTTAATCTCCTTTCGGGAAAAAGGAGCACAAAGAGAATACTCTTAATAACGTACAATTACGAAGCGGAAGCAAAAAATTCTCGTCTTTAAAATACTAAAAAAAAAGAAAATACTTATTCAAAGATTTTTGTAATATAGAAGAAAAGAAAAATCGTCGGTTTTCTTTTCGAATTTCGCGTTGAAGTGAATTAAAGTAAAGCAGCAGTGGTGCAATATATCTTAGAAGCCAATAACGGGAACGAACGATATACGAGTATTTTGAATTTTATCAACGTCCAACCGTACACGCAACATCTAGTATTATAGGAGTGAAACCCGGAACGAGCCCAGAAAGACCGCGATCGCGGGCAAAGTCTCTTACCAAATTGAAGAAACCCGACAAATGAGTTTCACGTATACACATATATAAGCTTGCCAAGAGTCACTGCATGCTAAATGCCCACAGGTGCGCTATAATAGTACACGCGTCGCTTCGTATATACGCGGTAAACAAAAGGAGCGCGCGTTGCTACATCGTTTTTCATTACAATGTCCGATGAAAAGTAGATCGCGGCCCATGAGGGCCACCGCTGACTAAGCGCATTCCTATGCCTAATATCACCCCGTGTAGGAGATTTATATCCTTTTGTGCTCCGCCGATTGCATTATTCTGTCGTTTCGTTTTACGCGTCATATATATAAGAATGAGGGAGAGATACTGTGCAATTAGGTGGGAAAAGCTGGAAAAATGACGTCGCTGGTCTCCGCGAAGTGGGATGTGTTAATGCTTCGTAATGATTATACTTAGTGGAGCGTGTCAAAAACTACACAGCTCGCGCAGGAATTGCGCAACTGCGAGGAACATGAATTCACTCGCGCTTCTCAGACACTTTTCGCCGATGCGAGAAGCACTCTTGCAGGCGTAAATACTTCCTTGGGAATAAGTCATTAGGAAGTGAATGCAATGTAATTGACGCGGCGGGGCTTTGAGATTTATTACATCGAGATATACTTATAGGCGCAAGTATAACATTATTCTTTCTGCGTTTACCGGATATCAGCGAAAATACATTCAATTGCAGTCTATAGTCTTGTATTACACTTTAAATGATTATTCACGAATACGCCAAATTTGCGCATCAATTTCGTAAACACGTATACACGCAGCCTCACAATAACGAGATGGAACGTTTAGAGCGCACTGCAGGCGCGGGCCGCGCGCGGTTTCTCAAAACGCTCGCTGCATGCAGCGTGTCATTAAACCGGCGGCTCGCGCGCGCAAAGTCGTTGAAGCCTCTAATAGCCTTTGTAAAAAGGCCGTATATTTTCCAAGCCTAACTGGATTGGCGCTATGCCACACATACAGCACACGCTATAACACGCATATCTAAATCACGCGCGCTACACTCTGCGCCTCTCTTAACTCCAGCCCAGCGTGCAGTCTTAATCCGCGCTCGCGCATTGTTTGCCGCTGCTCCCCGGCGCTAATCGTCGCAATATACCAACGCGCTCGCTTTCTAATGGGGATTCGGCTAATTATGAATTTGCATAAAGCCAAAGCGCGAGGGCGATCGTGTAACGGCCGCGTTGCGCGCTCGCGGTATATGCAGTAGTATATACGCAGTCGCGTAACGTGCCGAGCGGGGGATATATTACACGGTCGCTCGTTTTCCGCGGAATACGTATACACACCGCCTATATTTACGAGTGTGTATACGCGCGCGTTTCTCTGTCTCGCTTTCGGACGCGGTTTTAGTGCCGCATGCCGCCGGCGCGCGCGTGAGATGTCTGTTTACTTAGCGCGCGGGAAACGCGCTGAAGATTGAAAAATGTGTCATAAACTCTCGTTTCGCAAATAAAGATATTTCGCGCGGAATGCGTATAAAAGTATAAATATAGGGAACGGAGCTGCTGGACAAGAAAAAAAGAAGTAACGCGTTATTGCGGCACGTCGCGCTGTGCAGCAGCTGTGTTCTGAAGTACATAAATAATGCCTCGCTTGACTTTTATATTTACTTTGGAAAATTCGTTTACGATATTTGCCGTTATAGTCTTATAAGATATACGCGATTTTTGCGAGAGCGCATCGTTAAAGTTATATATATATTAACGGAATAACGTCGAATTGATTTACAGGGTTCTGCAGGCGGAACTCCGAGGCAACATCATTTCATCCCAGCATTGACCGCGTCGGCAGCCTAATGCCGAGACGGGGGGACTCTAGTGTGATATATACTATGTACGATTATAGATCTAAGCTATACCAAAATAGTCTAAACAGAAAAAAAACCACAAAAACGAAATCAAACCAAAGAGATAAAAAAATGAAAAAGAAAAAATGAAAAAATATATTGAACGTTGCAAACGTCTCTTTTGTAAAGCGCGATATGTGTGTGCGAAACGTACTATTTTTCGAGTACTTTCAACTACGTAGAGAGATAAAAATGTGGCTAAAGAGTCGAGAGTGAGAGAAAACCAACAGGGCGTTACACGCCTGTTGGTTTATAGTCCTTGTTAATCGTTAAGGTTATTAATAATTATATATACATATATATATTATACTATTAAAGACTAGAGAAGTATATAAGTACCGAAAAGATTATATATAAATAACTTGCTCAGCTCTTCTTACTGTTAATAGAGCGGAGCACTGCACACTATAGAGAGTCGAAAAATTTTAACATGAAAAAAAAAGACAGAAAAAGAGGATTTACACTGTGTTGAAAATCCCGACATCTATTCCGTTAAAATCGTATATATAAATAAAGGATATAACAAAACGCCACGGCGAACGAGTTTTCTCGCTCTCGTGGAAAAGAGAGAAAAAGTAAATCGAGAACATGTAGGCTTTCTAATAGAGCAGAAACCGACTTGTATTATAAATATATACCTTTCTTTGGTTTGGAAAAATTTATTCGACACAATCGCAGTAAAACTTGCTGAAACGTGTTCTAAATATTTGTTTTAAATTTACAGGTGTTTTTGTATAATGTAAAGTTTTGTCTGTATTGTTAGAAAGTATCGTTTATCCTAAGATATTTTTCTCCGTATATATGTGTCAGGACATGAAGTCACATTTCAAGTTATCGAGGTCCCAATGAATAATTTTAAAAGGTGATATACCTTTTTGATCATTTTAAATTTGCTACCAACATATAGTTTTTTGGAAAGTTTAAGGATATATATATGTATGTCTTACATTGTACTTGTTACGTTTCCTACGATCACTATACTGGAGATAATATAGTATGTGACTTTATTGTATTTGAGAAATTATCGGTTGAAGGATTTAAACACGAAATTACAGATCGCGAAAGGTGCGATTATTTTACTATCATAAAATACCTATACAAATTCACGCGCGATTTGCATTTAAGATGATTATACATTCCGCAAAATTACACTGAGAATTATTACTCTGCTTGTGTTTACATCATAATAACCCAACATTGATATTCTACAGGGGACCAAATTGATTCTGTGTGTGTTAAAGTTTCGTCCAAAATGCTTTACAAATTGGTTAGTTTATAGGCTGAAAAATTTATTAACAAGTCTTTATATTAGATAAACTATTTTCGATGAAGTATCACTTATAATGAACATTTCTAACAGAACTTTTATTGAAAATAAATAACTTTTACTGGGTAGTAGCCTCCGTAAACGAAACTTTATCGCCAACAATAAACCAACTGCTGAAATATCAGATCACCCGGAGTTTATCACGTGCACTGCAAATTTCTCAGTAATTTTTACGAGAAACAATATTCAACTAGCTCCGCGAATTTATCGCAACGGCAGCCATTCTCAGTGTAATTGTCCAAGCAAAAAAAAACTCAAACTTACATTTTTGCATACGATGCACACCGCTTGCACTGCGCATTTTAACCGCATACTGCTATAATAGATCACGAACTATACTCGCATGCACGCAACGTCCCAGTTCGACGCCCGAAATCCATTTACGGATTCGATTGCCGGCTAATACAAGACACGGGCTCGGAGGCCAATCGAGCGGCGGCCGCCTTGATGCACGCGCGGGAATATATATACGGGAGAAAGAGAAAGATATACCTATACGCACGGGCGCAGCTGCAATTAACGAGCACCGAACTGACTGCCTAGTCTCATTTTTATGTTATTCAGTCCAGGGAATCTCGCTTTTATGGTCACTCCGCCACCGATCGTTAATGCAGCGAGCGTATAAATTTTTTCCCGCAAATCACTTTATCGCCGCACGTTATATAGTTACGCGCGGTTTGCAGGTGTCCAAATATATGATAATCCGAGGCCCGACGACAGTCGAATGTATTACTCGTAGTGAGGGGCATTATATACATATATATATCATTGCGCAAACGCAGAATTGAATAGGCTGATTTATCGTGCGAAGCAATTGTGTCTGAATTATTTTTCTAATTGCACGGAGGAAATTTATCATTTACTACAAACACGCGCGCTTTTCTCGCTTTTTAAGGGCCTTTTTCCACGATATTGCACTTTTTTGTAAGGAACGTGATTTTGTAAAAAAATTTTTAATGTCGACAATGATGGCATATATTTCTAAACCTTCTAGACGCGAAGATCGGTACCTTGTAATAACTATATTTGAGGAAAGAGTTTTCGTAATTGTTTTACAAATTTTATCGTATTAGATTATATACAGATTTGTGAATATTGTAAAATTTATTGAAGGAAACAAATTATGAAGCTATACTAGACATTATTAAAGGTATAGTGAAAATTTTGAGGCATATAATAATTATATGGATTAGGTAATATGTACATAATGTAATTTCTCGCATCTACACTCGATAAGTAGCAATTACAAAGAAAAAAAAAGAAAAGGCAATAAGTAGTTGCCAAAGTACTCTCTACATAGAGAAACTATTATATAACTTTCTATTGCAGAATTGCATATATAAAATTTTTTTAGATAATATATATATATATTATATTACGAATATTACGAATTATAACTGAAAATTGACGTAGAAGACAAGGAATCCTGCAAATATTTATATTCCACTGAAGCTTGGCATACAAAGCAACCTCTCGAAATCCATCGACGTCGTGTTCCAAATGTATAACACAATAAAATATGCATTTTTAAATGTAGATCAAGTCCGAGTGATGGGCATCGTCGTGTTATTAATGAAGCTCGAATCTTAACATTGTAATTTTAATTAGCCTAAAGGTGTAGATGTGAAATAAACAAAATTAGAGGCGTAAGCGAGCTATATAAGTACCGTTTAGATACTGAACGACTTGTGCTATATAAATAAGATACATATAGAAGTACACACTTTGAGAAAAAAAAACATCACTGCACTATAAAGAAATTATTCCTATATCGCATATTATATAAAGAGCAAACAAAAGTTTTAAGTTTAAAGGTATTATATACGCATAAGCAAATAAAGCGAGAAAAATATTACTCGAGTATGATCGTATATATACCGCGTGACCGAGGCTCATTTATAATAGAAAAAGGATTAGAGTAGATAGGAATTTCAATCGGAACGCGAAATGTTCTCTGTTGCGAATAATATACATTTATTGACACACGATAATATTCTAGATGATTAATTATTAACTGTTACCGTATGTGCCGTTGAATTATATTGAAGGAATAAATACCAAAAGCGGGCACGCAGAAAAAAAAGGTTGACGTACAGAGATGAGATAGTGCAATTTGTGCTGCACATATGACATTTTAATTGACAAATTCGTAATAAACGCAAAGCAGTAAACGATGGACATTGATCGTAAAATCACACTTTTATTTTCTTCCTAATTTCCTCGCAGGAGAATTATTCCGACAAAGGCATTAATCAATCATTCAATACGATCTTTCATCTATTTCCTCAATTCTGCACTTGAGAGGTATTATAAGTTAGCGTGAGACGCCTGGCGTGTAAAAATCTGTCACTGTAAATTCGAACGTAACTATATTCGATCCGATTCTAAAATCTTTAACATTCTAATCAGTGCGAGAAAATTTCTATTAAGATTCACGTTTCTTCCCTCTCTAATTCATCGACGAAACTACTTAAACAGCTATCCAGATATATATAAGTTAAAAAAGCGCAAGAACGACATAATTATAATAAGGTTATCGTTTCGACTTGGACGTTGTCACCAGCCTATTTATATACATAAGGGCCATTCGAAGCGCGTTAAAAGGAGAGACCGAGTCATTACAACCCGAAGAAGAGCCCGCGTACACCTGGAAAAGAGATTTTTATAGCGCACAACAGCTATACGCGCGTGCAATCTCTCTTTATCGAATGATTCCCGCGTGCTTAAACGTCGAGGCGACGACGATCCTTCGTCGTTTAATAACGCCCGGACGCTTTTAACGTCTCTCCTTCCTAGCAGCACCGAAGACACGCTCATTAGGTCACGAGTGCTGCTGTCGCCGTATGTATATTATAATACGCGTGTGCGTGTAACAAACGTCCGGCACCGCGGTGAGATTAATTTTGTATGCGCGCTTCTTACCGATATCGAACGGACCGGTCGATGTGCAATTTTACGCGAACGCAAAAATATATGGGCTATAGAGCGTACTTCTGTTATTATGTTGTCAGCGCTGTGTACGCCTAATGTTGAAGCGTTATTCAGTTGAAATTGAATTCGTGATTGATTCGTTATGCGCGCGCGCGCGGCGGTTATTGTATAAGGATTGGCTTTTGTGCGACTCGATTATCAATTTGCTAGGTTGAATGGTGAATGATTGCTCCGATTACGATAATAACGCTGTATTTCGCGTATATAAAGGCTCACTTTCGATTCTTTGTAAATTGTCCTCGACGATATGAACTTTTAGCGTGATTACCCACCTATAAGTGAAAGGAAAATTTATTATAAATTTAATTGTCACACCTTGCAAGGTTATCACTTGAGACCATTATTGTCTGCGGTATGGCAGAGTGTGGAGGAGCGGCGTCCTCGATGGAATATAGTTATTTTGTTACTTATTCTGTAATTTATCGATGCCGATAATCTCGTCATTATGTATACTTTAAGGAAAACTAAGGCACGTTTAATTATTATCATTGCGCTGGCATATTTCTCTGTTAGGTAAACTCACGACGAAAAATGGAATAAGTAAGTTAAAAACGTCAACTGAAACCTAAAACATCTACGAATGTAATAATTAATTTCAATTATTATGAGGTATAAAAGGACTTTTCGTAGACAGTCATCATTTGTCCTTGTGAAATCTAGTTAATAAAAAACGAAAAATCAATAATGTGTGTGTATGTGTGTTTATTTCTTTTTCCTCTTGCACATGAAATCTTTTAATGGTGATTTATACTTACGACGCTTTTCATTTAGTCGTACCACTTTCTTTTGAACAAGGAAATATACATAGCTTGAGTTGCTAACTATAAATGTACACTAAATCTTAAAATTTTTTCGGAATTAAAACATATTTTTTCTAACATATATATTAATGTCATTTCCATATTTTCTGCAGGATCTGATTAGAAAATTTTATTAATGAAAGATACCGTCTCAGTTGATTCTCTGAAAATTGAAATATAACAATGATTAATCTATAAAAGTAAGACAACAATCAAGAATATTAGTGACGCTCCTTTGAACAAACCAAAGTTTTAATTTACCGCACCGGATTCAGCGCGCTTTTTAATTAAAAACTCGAAAACCCCTTCCGCTAACCCACTTTTTGCTCGTTGTCACTCTCGGCAAAAACTTTCATGTCGCTGATTTATCTGCCGAGAGAGAAACTCAGTGACCCGTGCGCCGATCGAGCGCCGCACCAAAGAAAAGACACACGGCCACCGTTGGTTGGCGCGGGATATCACATACACTGTACACACACACACAGTAGTTCGGTTATCGTCCGGGCGTTTCGTTCCAGGAAGCTCATTCCGTGATTATACGGTCGAAAATATTGTCAGATTTTATTGACCAATTTTCTAGAAAGTCTAGCCCGACACTTTGGCCATATAGTTTCCCGTAGTTCGCACTCGCGCATTATCAGACGGTTATAGTGCGTCGAAGAAAAGCGCGATAAGAATTCGCTCGCACACTCGCGGTATTACATACCTAGTAAATTCAATTAAGTCCCGGATGGTAGGAGCAGCAGCAGCAGCAGCAGCGTTTGTTCCTTTCTCATGCGAATACGCTCCATTTAGAAGTGAAGTTACAATGCGCCTTTTAACAAGGAAACTCGCGTCGTAGCAATTATTATTCTGCAACCTTTTTCGATGATCACGTAACGAACCTTTTCATTCTTTTTAACGTGGAAAAAAAAGAACTTGACGGAATCATAATAATGTATGAAACGTTTTGGACGCGCTGAAAAATAATGTAAATTTAATTTGAATTTAATTACGAGGTATATGCTGGGCGGTTCTGTATATAAAATGAAGATATTGCAAAACGATCTTTTATAGCACATCGGTATCAACATGGATTTCGCAATTTCTTTTGCTACGGTATAACTGATATATTCTTAGAACACATTTTATCGATTAAAGTATAATCATAGGAAAACAGTAAATTCCTATATAATTATTTAGTGGTAACTGGTTAAATATTCCAATATTTCATAACAGCATTGTATCAGAAAACAACGAAGCATTTTTATGAGCTACTTCTACTCTATTTTTACATCAAAAGCCCAAAATATTTCAACAGTCATAATGTATTCAGGTAAGTAGTTTAGGTAATATATAATATGAATATAATTTTTTTATTTATAACTTTCGAACATGTTATAAGCGCACGTTCCAATTCCAAACTTGATATTCCATAATTGTAAAGTAAAAAAAAAACCCAAAAACTTTATAGTGAAGTAATCGCTTTAACGTAATATCACATAATATAAACAAACAACAAAATAAAATTTACGTAATTGTGAGTTAACCAGTACCTCTACTAATCATGCCAAATGTGGCAAAAAAACCACCAATACGTTTTTTTTTACCTTTTCTCCGTTTGGTATCCTAAATCAATCAAGGCGAACGAAAACCACAAACTTCCGATTTTTATCGATACCACTTAGAAGGAATAACAAATCACTTTCACTCGTTCCAATAAAATTACACCAGCCGACCGGTCGATCGGCACATATGCGCGCGCCTCCAGTCACAGAAATAGCTCGGCCTCTTTCTCCATTACAGCAACGTATGCATCCTACGTCACGAAAAGTTTCTAGCAATAAATGGCGCGGAGGTATTCCCTAAAAGCAATTGCAACATCGTGTTTGTTTGGCTCGTTCCGTGGCGATGAATAATAAAAGCAAATGGTCACAACAGTTACGCTCGCTCTGTGTTGTAATTATAATGTCTGCAATAAGACATTTGATGGAAAAGCGAACTAGATATTTTTATAATACGGCAATAAACCGTCACAGTAAATGTTGTGGGAACTTGATCTTTTCAGTTCATTAACTTTCTTATACCTATAATCATTTTGGTCTACTTGTTTTTATTCAGTTCTTTTTTGTTCATTCTTTCTTGCACTAGTTCTACTCGAGAGGTGTTATTTGTATTTTATTTTCATTTTCACTTCAATTCCGGTGCTGTAACTTATTATACTATCTCCGTGATTAATTGAAAAAGTAAAAGGATTCTAGATAAACCTGCGATTACAACAACTATATTTGAAATATTTCTTTTGGAATTCCAAGTATTGAAGAGACGACGCAGGAGCTGATGCATAAAATAAAGATAGAGCAAACGAAAGTGATTCGTCCGTATATACGTACATAATTATCAATCTGTAGGTGTGAAATTCGTATAACTGCCAGAAATACATAAACAAGGAAAACTAAAATTAATATTCTCAGATAAATCGTCTTATAAATTACAGAAAGTCACTCTATCCGAAAATCCATCATTTCCCGATTCCCACGACTTTCTTCGTACCTCGATATCTCTCTTATCTATAAATGCGTAAATTATGAGCAACAGCACATACTGGAGTGAATAATGCGACGACTTGTAACGACTCAATTAATGACAATCTATAAATCGCGACGCCTTTCCCAATCGTCACTATACCGCGCGAGAAAACCATATGCAGCGGCTCCTCCTTCTCCCGATACTTAATCCACATAATTCTGGAACGCGCGATTTGAGCGACAGCAGCGCAAGTGCTCGGGCAGAGAAGCAAGTCCTCATTCACGCGGTGATGGTCCCTCTTGTCCCCCCCTCGGGCCGTCGCGCTTCGCATATCCTAATAACTTTCGAAGAGAGGCACTATATACGCCGGCGCAATTCAAATGCGCGCGCCCGCCGCCGCCGCCAACAAAGTTGATTCACAGAGGAGGAGGTGTATAGGCACACGACGACGGCAGCAGCTGGTGTAAGAAGCCTACTTTCTTTTAGAGCGAGCGAGAGAGAAGAAAAGGAAGGAGGAGGAGGAGGAGGAGGAGGTGGGGAGACGGGCCCGAGACGTCGGGGCCCCCGCGCAAGAAAGAGAGAAAGAGACAGAGGAGCGCGAGGCAAGAGGAAAAGTCGCGCAGAACGGACATGCTAAACGGCCGGCCAGTAAGTCCCAGCACCGCGGGCCGAGCAAGCCGAGATCGACTCGCGATCGTGCGCTTATAACCGTGGACCGGGCGCGCGCTGCCCGTACGGGTGTCCTTTTCATTGAGAGAAATTAAGTTCTTTTCTGGACCCAAGAGAGCTTGATTCGTCGGATTTTTTGTTGCTTGTTTGTGCGGAGGATCGAGAGGATTGGGGACGACAGTGTGTGATTGGTTTCTCGTGTGTTGGAGGTGCAGATAATCTACGGTGAGTGGAATATTATACTTTAGCGAGTTTGGCGAGGGAGCGCGAGCGCGCTGCAATTTGAATTTTCCCGCCGCGGACGCTTTTGCAAATTTTACGAACTTCACTCGTCTACCTATTTATTTTTCGCACTTAAGCAGAGTGAATTTTATCGAAGTTTGATGAAGAAAATATTTATAACTGACTTATGAATATTACTTTGTAATTTTAAATAATTAAAGAAAAAAAAGTTAGTTTCGATCAAGGTATTGTGAAAGAATAATTTTCTTATCGCAATTTTTACTGCTACTTTACTCTCACCTTTTATATTGAGTTTGTAATTATTTTAATGGATCACTAATCAATCACTCAAAATCAATTGAAATAATGTTCTAATTATAAGAAATATTTCAAAGTGTTGCCAGTCTTTCTATTTTATATTTTTTATTACCAAATTACAACATAAATATTACTAAACTTATATAGCACGTAACTTTCTCTATTTGCAAAATTCGATATAAATCAAAATTTTAGCAATTTCGCCATCTTTACGAGTAATGTTTTAAATTTACATTTAATTTGTACTTTACGACCGCCAGTATTACAATACCTTAGCCAAACATCAAAATAAATTTCGATTTTCAAAGCAAATAGGTATATAGCATCTCGCATCGCTAATTAAGTAATTTCACTTCTGCAAAAAAAAACACACAAATAAGCGATATATTCATTAAATGGAGAAAAAAAGAGGTTAATTGGTTAAACCAGAGAAGTTGTTAAATTTACTGCATTTCGTTTGGGATAACTAACCATCCGTTTTACCCGAGCATCACTTATAAACGTATACAAGACCAACTAACCTCTTTTCCCCCCGTATACTCTCAATTATCATTTACGATTTCCATAAGAACCGCCATTCGAATTCCCGAATATCCGATTAACCGGCACCACCCAGCTCAGATCGCTATCCTCTCAGACATGATTACAAGACCGCGCGGGTACGCGAGCGCGCTTAATCGACAATCGAAAGTGAAATCAAACCACGCGCGCGCGCGCGTTTGCCTATATCTTCGTCTATGCGTGCATCCCAATCTCTCTCTCCGCAGATCCCTATCCACTGGCCATTGTTTGCTCTCTCACCCGAGAAAAGCAAGAGTTACCGCGATGTATAAAGCGCTTGCGCGGGCCTGCGGCTTTTCGGCGAAAAGCGTGGGCGGCCAGACAGAACCGTGTCTGCCCCCCCGACGTCTGCACGATCAGTATTCGAAAAATTCAAATGCTCGCGCGCTCGCAATTCGTATATATATCTCTTGGCGCGCGCTCGTCTCCGCGGCACGGAGGCGAAAATTCAGAAAGCGTGAAGCACCGCCCGCTACCGTCTCCGATTATTTTTATTCCGTGAAACTGCTGTGCGCCTCGGGTAAACTAGGATAACGATCGTGAAATCATCGAGCGCGCGTACTTTCGAGGTCAATCAATTTCGGAACGACGCGCCGCGACAATCGAGCACGTCAGACGCGCGCGCATAGTATACGTATATAAGCGTATTATAAACGTGAATGATTAGCGACGTATATAAGCAAAGAAGGGGGAAGATTCTCGAGGAGGTCGTTAATCATAAAGCGCGGACGGCGGCGGCTGGAAGGGAAAAGCCGGAAACGGCCGGGCAGCAGCGGCGGCAGCGTTACGCGCGCGATCTAGGTTGCAGGCGCTCGTTACACTTTGCGGCCCGCCAGGCCATCACACGCGCCGTCGCCGCTTTCGTTGTTACTTACTCGCGCGATATATTGCACGCACGCCGTATGTATATACCTACTCTTTCTTTTCTCTCTCGAGCGCGCCTGCGATTCATTTGCTTAAACAAGCCGGCGCGCAGCCCTCGATTCGCGGAGACGT
>JAPYZP010005756.1:0-10213 GCA_030522985.1 Torymus sinensis
CGCCTGGAGGATTTCCTCCTGTAAGAGGAGGAATATCCGCTCCGTGCAATGTTGTATTCCAGCAGGAGGAATTCCTCCTGTATATCAAATAGTTATTAACAAATAAATAAATGCATAAATAAATTAAATTGTATTTGAATGTAAAAAAGACTTTAGTTATTTTCTGAATCTATATATTAGTTCTGGGGTCATCAGATACTAAAAAAACGTGTTTTAAGGCATTTTTCGGTCAATTTAATGAAATTTGAAAAATATCATTTCGGGGTCCTAAGGCCCAAACTATCATTCCTCTATTACTGACGCACGATATTCTTGCATGCAAACATAAAATTCTCTTCGTGCTGGAGGATTTGCAAGCTGGTTCGCGAGGACGTGGTTCCTGCCGAAACATTGGTTCATTCCCCTGCAGGAGGAATGCCTTTTGACTGCAGGACTTTTTTCCCGGGGGAAATTCATTTTGATACAGGAGGATCATTTTTCTGAGTGTACTGGAAATTTAATCAATTTGAGTTAGTATAATAATAATATTTTCAAGCAAACTTGCAGAACGGAATATTATGAACATTTAATGTAACTACTGTGAGGTAATAATCGACGCATTGTGATACGCGAAAAATGAATTGCTTTAATTAAGTAAATGTTAGTAGCTTTGTTTGTTTCTATAATAAGATACGTTTTGATATATTTGACATATTTTATTTCCGTTCTCTTTATATTAAACTTTATATTAAACTTAGCAGAGCAATATAACCGTCAAAAATATAAAATACTATATGTGGATATAAAGCAAAAATGTCAAAATTGAATAAAATGCTCGAACGCCGAAATAATTGTGAATTTTGGCACAGAAATGCTTGCAAAATAAAAATCCCGTGCACAGAATAAATTCCAGCCATCATTTACGCGCGCACACAATAAAGCAACGCAACGAAATCAGAGCGCGCGACGCTGAAAAAATTTATTCGAAAAATATTTGACGCGAGTGAGAGGTTAAGCGATTTTAAAAGTTGTTAATAAACGTTTGATGCACATACGTGCGCGAGCGCGTATCCATTTAGAGCTTTCATCGCGGTACGATAAGCAAAGAACAGTCGGAAATTCTGCAAGCCGTTATGAATTTTAATCAAAATTTACATTAACACCTAGTTTCTTCTCTCTTTTATGCTCTCTCTCTCTCTCTCTCTCTCTCTCTCTCTCTCTCTCTCTCTCTCTCTCTCTCTCTCTCTCTCTCTCTCTCTCTCTCTTCCTGGTTCGTTTTACCTATGCTTTGTTTGGTTTAAACGAACGAACCGCATATTCTAGGTCATAAAGCGCAAAAAGCTGAAGCTGCGATTGACCGAGTGAAACCGGCGATCGTCAGCTAGTTAACAAAGCAGAACGTGGTCAAAAGCGAAACAGAGGTGAAACGAGAGAGAGAGAGAGAGAGAGAGAGAGAGAGAGAGAGAGAGAGAGAGAGCGAGAGAGAGAGCGAGAGAGAGCGAGAGAGAGAGCGAGAGAGAGAGAGAGAGGGAGAGAGAGGCTGACAAAAAGCTCGGTGCTGGAATGATTGCCCGGCATATTTGAATTTCGTGGAAACTGGCTCCATGCAAAGCTCTCTACGCTGTGCCGGTTCGAAATATTATGCATGCGTCCGTAATTTCATATTCACACGTTAGCTTGTGTCACGCTTCGATATTTCGGTGGAAAACTATAAAAAACTCCCATTATCGCGGATTGCAGTGTTTTGCGAATGCCGTGGGACGATTTCGTTTAATTTTTTTTTCGGTATAATACCTCGTGAATTTTGTTCAGGGCGACTAATAGATGTTCTGCAGCTATTCAAAAGTTATTAAGATTGAGATATTTCAAAGTTACATTTTTTAGTATTTTGTAGTACAACTTTTAGTATATTTTGAATTAAAAATTATTTTTTCACATTATTTTTGTTATACCATTGGGTATTGTTTAGAAGTTATTTAAGAGTTAAAAATAAAATAATTTTGTAACTTTATTAATATATATTGAGCTATTAACATGTCCTCTATAGATAATTACAGTTATCATATTTATAAAAATATAATTATTAGCTACGATAACAGACACACTGAAGCTCTCGTAATCAGACAAAAGGGTCGGAGTAGTTTTAATTTTATGGATAAAACAAAATCAAATAATACTGTGGATAAAAATGAGAGCGAATTCTGAACTTTGGTTTCTGGATTTAGCAAAAATAAGTTTAAACATAGGTATATCAAATCATTGCCTTCTTGTTTCATTATATTTAGAACCGTATTTAAATATATGCCAAACAAATGTTTTTATTATATCGATGCTCCGTGCGAAAACTAGCATGTTTGCTCCTAAAAAAAGAACTAAGTTCCGTGACTAACCAACTAACCTACTAACTAGTCATAAACGAATTAGTCATTAAGGTGACTTGCATTCTATATCGCAGCTAAATATTATCAGTTAATTATACTCTATAAATTTCTTTGAATGATTTTCACACTTACAAGGATAGCTTCCCATCTCCAGTTCATGGATTGCGCTAAATCTTCAGGGTGTCTTTTTTTTTGCTTGAAGATTTTCTCTATTTGACTCCAAGGACAAAGATAGAGCAGTTTTTTAAAATAAAGTTATAATAATGGTTTCATATTAGTGAGAGGCTGTAGTTAGTTTACTTTCATATTATAGAGAGAGACCAGTTAGATACTCATATACTACCACGGCTAATTTCTAATAAAATAATACAATTTTCAGAAAACTTGGGATATTTGTGAGGCTTCATATTTATTATGAAAAAATTAATCCACAAATAGTTGAAAAAGTAAAAAGGGAGGTAAATAGATGTATTTTTTATATTTACTATCTTAATGGGAGTGTCTGGCTTAAACAATAATTTTCATTTGTTTTTCATATAAATAATTGGACCGAAAATGATGCATCTAATACAGCTTGAAATTGATACAAAATTTTATTCTAGAGTACAAATGAAGTAAAATGTTATTTGTCTCAAGTCGATAACCCAAAAATCTATGCACCAACAAATTTTTGAATATAGTTTTTCTCAAAACTTACTTTTTTTAATATTCAAAATCTTGTTGGCGCATACACTTTTGGGTTATCGACTTGAGACAAATAACATTTTACTTCATTTGTACTCTAGAATAAAATTTTGTATCAATTTCAAGCTGTATTAGATGTATCATTTTCGGTCCAATTATTTATATGAAAAACAAATGAAAATTATTGTTTAAGCCAGACACTCCCCTTAAAAAATATTACTATACGAATAAAAAAATATGACGTACTTCAGACTTTGAATAGATATAAGACTATCATATACTTCTATAGATCGTTGAGTTGGTTGGAAAAAGTACACCTCAGATTCTCTTCAGTAAATAGTCAACTCAAGTTGACCGTAAAATTGCGGAAACCCAAGATTCTCCTTGTAAAAACGGGCGACTCGAATGAAATCATTTGTTTTAACGGTGTGTGTGACAGTCACTTGTGCGTGCGTCAAATACTGGTTTTACACCCCATTAATGTCCATGGCCAACCCATGTGCCGAGCACTTCGGAACCAATTTAAAAGACGACATTAGCCCTAATTATGCAAGAATATGGCCAAATTCAGAATTTTGCAATTTGTTTAAACAATCATTGTTTAAACAAATTGTGGAAAATTCATTTTTTCGGAAATCTAACAGCGGAAATGGATTCTACGTCGAAAATTACAAAGGTATGACTGTTAGTTCCATGATTATCCAATTTGTTAACTAATAATAGCGTTATAAATAATTAGTGCAATGAACCAGCCGCATGCATTGTCGATTTCGGGTGATCTTCGCACGACTGTTTTTTGTAGATTAGTACGTACGTACTGCAAGTTCAATTCATTTTCTGTGTAGGTATCGTTCAGAAGTATTCCTCCATATTTCTGCTCAGAATAGAGTTTATCACATTCATCAGTAGCCGACGTTTGCAAGCTGTTGGTCCGCCGATCGATGTTTGCCAGTAAGCTGCTATGTGACGTCATCACTGATAAATATGTGTTACCGAGCTTGATTTCTTCCTTTATCTCGCTCACTTGGTTTTCCATCCGCACCGATACATTTGCTCCGAAGTCCGACCTTTTCTAAGTGTTTCTTGGTCAGCTAGATTAATTTCGTTTTCTCATAAACTAGTTCTAATAAGCCTTGCATCCATATTTTTACGATTATCATTACGGTAATTATTCGGTAGATCAAGGTTCAGTATCTCATCGTACGATATATTCCACAGATCGAGGCCTATAGGATAGAGCTCCTTGAGCGGATTCTGCTGTTATTCCGTTTCTTCGGGTTTCACTAGAAGTGTCGTACGAAAACATTTGTCCTTTAAGTAGTTATTTACAAAGTACACTTTAAAGACTTTTTTTATCATTTTTTCCCAATGCATTTACAGAAAGAGATAAGACCTAGTAATCTATAATCTAATTTATATTTGTTATATAATAGATTACGAAATTTTTCAATTTTCCTAACTTTTAGTATAAGTGTTTTTTTTTATTAATTGGTACTTTACACAAAATAGATGAAAATATGAAAAAATAAATAAATTTATATTCTTAAAGAAAGTGTTTGTAGCATTATACACAAATTCCTTAGCTTTTAACATAATTGCACATTTTCAGAAGAGAAAGACATAAATTATTTAAGCTAATGAATATATTATTTTCTCTTTCGCAACAGAAGGAATCGATGAATATTCAGAGGACTATCTTATTCAGGAAATAGACATTGCATTGCATGCAGATTACCATCGCATTCGTTCCGCCTTATATACATCTCTTCTAAAACCACTTTGCGTTCTACCAGAAATGTCAAAATAAATAAAGTTGTATAAATAAAGTGTTGCCGTAATGTTTTATCTTAAAAAAGCCTACTTCGAGTAGGTATGTTGTTTTTATAAAAATAAAAATAATAAAGTCAGTAAATCCGTATGCATAAAAAAGTTATTAGAATGCCTCAAAACAGTAAAGGCAAAAACGTATACTAAAATTGAATTACAAATAAAGAATTAAATCTCAGTGAAGACATCTGATTCTGGCAATGATATTTATTAAATACGTAGATGCAGAATTTGGTTCAAACGTCGGTAATGCAAAAGTACTATAGCAACTGGATGCTTCAGGAATAGTATCACTCAATATCTGGACGCCACATAAATGTGGGTTAAAAAATGTCTATACGTATTGGGACTGCCCCAATTGTTAACGAGTCCAGTCATGGATACATTTATTTACCTTACAATAAATACAAAGTAATCAAAAATAGATTGCCGTGAAAATTATTTTATCAGATTAACCTATAAAAATCTTTGGAGATCAACCTATAGAAACTATACTGGGATGTAATTTATATATATTCTTTTAATCGCGCAGATATATTCGTTGCTTCCGCATAATAAGGCGTTAAAAAAACATCATTTTCCAATTTTCAAATCTCATTTAATGATAAAATTAATTTTTATTTTAGATATGGTGCGGTATCTAGTAATTATCTAATATTGTATCTAATCATATCTTCAGCTTATATTTTCATCTTTTTTTATTTTAATCTTGTATAAAATTTTACTGTACCTGCTTTGACAAAAAATGTTTTATTTAGGTCAAGAGGATTCTTCGGTTACAAAAATCTTTTTGCATGAAAACGAATTTGTTTCTGGAGCAAAAGTTATGCCTTATGGATAACAAGGGGATTTTTTTATTCTAAATAATTGTACTCTTGGTTCAAGAACAATTTGCTTTTGAATCTTCAATGAGTATTCGAAACAAGAAAAAAATAATTTTTAGACATGACAATTTCATCTTACATCAAAAAGATTTTTCTTCGAATAATAGATCATATTGTAGGACCATCTTCGAATCGGTCGTAAAAGATCGGTTTGTCACTAGATATAAAATCATTTTTCCATCCTAAAAATTACTGTTGGCAAAACAACTCGCCACTAGATTCACAGAATTCATAATTTTTATTCTACTCAGAATGGGCTAGACAATCAGAAAAACCTGGTTTTGTGGGCGTACTTCATCAATAATTTTTATTAGATTTTTATATCCAGTTATTTGATGCTTTCTGTAGAATTGCTCATACATTACTTCGTCAGTTATTTCACATATTTTCTAGAAATATGTCAAATTACATAAACAGAGAATTACAGTAGCAAAAACCCGACCAAGTGTTCCTGTAGACCCAACACAAGTAATAAATAAATCAATTCAGTTGAATAAATAAATTCAATTAAATTATCTACCTATAGTTTTTTCTTACTTCCTTTGCAACCATTTATCCCATATTCTATACAACTCCCCCTCTCTCTCTATCTCTCTCTCCCTCCCCCTCTACCACTCCCTCTCCATCACCCTCACCCACTCCCCCTTCTCTCTCTAGTTCTTTCATTCTTCTTTTTCACTTGCCTAACCGGAAAAAGTTTTACGGGGGAAACGAGCGGTCCCTTTGAGGGAGGGATGGTTTCAACAAAATTATTTTTATCGCCCAAGCGATATACGCTTGGCGTACACTAAAAGGGGAGCAGAATACATCGGCACCGCTTCCCTGCGCCTCAGCTAGACGCATGAAGTACATACACGGTTGGATGTGTATGCAAGCATGAATATTTTAAGGATATTCCAGGAGCATTCGGAAATGCTCTCTTATCCTGAAGTAGTTGAAAAACTCACGCAGGGGCATTAAATTTTTCCTACATTTGTGCCTGCATACTGGTTGTAATATAGAATATAGCAGAGATATAAAGAGAAGTGGAAAACCCTAACAGCAGAAGGAGAAAGAGGATAAAGGATTTTTATGCAAGTGTACTGACATAACGTTGTCCAGTTACGCAAGCATAACTAGCAATAAAGCAAATACGAATGGAGAAAAGAAGAAGTTGGAGCTCAACCTACAATGTAAATCCCCAATTTCATATGACTAAAAACAAAATCTGAGTTAAAAGCTACAGTGTGATGATTTCCTCTTTGTTTCATTTCGCTGCCAATTTTCGAAGAAAGCATTAATCCCTCAATGCTCATTTGAGATATTTTAACAGTAGAGAAAGTCTAATTTTTTGTAATAATAGCAATAAATAAGTGACTTTTTAGCTTTATACCTATTAAAATCTTCGAAATTCTACAGGTGTGAGGGAAAAGAAAAATAATTGACTGAAAAGACTAACTAACACAAGGATTGAAACATATTGTTTATTCCCAGTAGCATAATTAGTAATTACGAACGTTTCAAAGAAAATTAAAAGTTGTTGAACCAATCTTGAATACGGAAATCATTTTTACTATGAATGCGAATATTATCAAAGAGAATAGTTTGATTACATTAATTTATTTTTTTAAATATATATTTATATATTATAAATGTAAATATAAAATAGCATCCTTTCTGCAAAACTTCATTTTGCATAAACATATTATTTGAAAGTATTTATAAAATTATATGTAAAACATTTACTGATTGTGAGTAGAAATCGTAATTATCATAATAGCAAATTTAAAAAAAATTGAATGTATGAATAGATGAATAAAGATGTCACTTTAGTTATAGAAAATGAACAGGCTTCTATTGTGATCGATCGACGCTCCAAATATGGAAACGGGCGAACATCCGCTAATTTTTGTCGATATTCGAACGAAATAGTCACAGAGAAAACGTGCCACAAATTGTCGGTATATCGTTGCTTCCGTGCAAGAAGGCGTTATCTCGGAAGACGGTTCAAGAAGACGTTAACTCGGAAGCTGGTTGAAGAAGGCATCATTTCGGAAGACGGTTCAAGAAGGCGTTATTTTGGGCGCTGATTATTTGACCGCAGATTTAAGTTGGCTGCACTACTAATATTTTTTATACATTTTAGTTAAAAAGAATATATTACATTCAAGTAAAACTTTTTTTTTCGTAAAATTTCTTTGACTTATAATTCTTTGTAAATTATAAAAACGCACAATTTAAAAAATATCGGTAAAATAAAACAAGTATTTTTGTAAACGAACTAGAAGAAAACTAACAAGTAGTAATTATGTATATAAGAATACTATCAAGCAGTAATTAGGTATATAAGAATACTATCAGCAGGTGGCCAATTTAGATCTTCGAGTCTACCCAAGTTTTTCTTATGTATTTTGAGCCGCTGAATCCGAATTTCTTGTTAGAAAGTCTGAAATCGGTGCCTTTAATTGTTATTAATAATTTTTTTAAACAATATGTAAAAATGCGTTTTTTGCTAAAACAAAAATACTATCGCATTCTTTGAATCATTTTAAAGAAGAAAGTCTCTTACTAGTTTTGTGCTAAACTGCGCTCCAAAGGTCCAACAAAATTTTTAAAGTTTGAAAAAACACGATTTTTCAAAACTTTGAAGGTCTACAACTCAGCTTGCACTCCATCAATTTAAACTTACAGACACTCAAATTGTTTGTTCAATCATGTACTTTAAGCCTATAATGCCCTATTATGGTATTAAGAATGATTTCGGCCACGAACGATAGGGCTGGCCCTATGTGCGCGCGTAATTAGTGTTCCTTTCGGCTACTGAAAGGTAATGAAATCATTATTAATGCCATCATAGACCATTATAGGCTTAAAGAACACGATGAAACGAACAATTAGAGTGGCTGTAAGTTTAAAGTGATCGAGTGCAAGTAGATGAACTGTAGACCTTCAAAGTTTCGAAAAATCGAGTTTTTTCAAACATTGAGAATTTTGTTGGACCTATGGAATGCATTTTAGCACAAAACTTGTAAGAGACTTTCTTCTTTAAAATGACTCAAAAAATGCGATAGTATTTTTTTTTAGCGAATACGCATTTTTGCATATTGCTTAAAATAGTATATTATGCACCAAGGACGCAGAATGTATCATTCTCAACGAGTGTGACCTAAGGTCGCACTCGGGGGTATATTACAGCTTGCGTCCGTGGTAGTATATACAATTGTTTTGTTCGAAGGCCTCAAAATGAGTATTTCGCGGCCCGTATAGAGGGCACACAATACTAAATGTATTTTGCGGCCTAGGCCTTACATTTAGTGTTTCGCGACCTCTATTACGGGCCGCAAAAAGTCATTTTGCGGCCTGAGGACAACAAAAATTGTTAATAACAATTAAAGGCGCCAATTTCGGACTTTTTAACCAAGAAATTTGGATTCAGAGGGTCAAAATACATAACAAAACTTGGGTAGACTCGAAGATCTAAATCGGCCACCAACCTTATGTTCGGCCGCTGGACTAAGTATAGGTGTTGGAGAAGGGGGCACTAAATTTTTAGTAGTAAAGGTCGTAAAAAATAACTTTTCAAATATTGCCCTATTTACACACATGTAAATTTGTATGCAGCTGCTTAAATTTACATGGATTCTGTATGCTCCATTAGTTTTATACATTCTTGATTGATATTTACCTAGAGCAGCGTGGGCATCCTTCTTTGGTTTCTTATCTACGTCAATAGGGATTTGTATAAGTAATATATGGGCAATTGTTGACCAAGATATACTTTAAGATAAAATCTAGTTTCATTTTCTTTTTTTAAATTGTATTGGCGACTGATGAAATTTAGGGTTGATGGTACATATCTTATTCAAACCATCCTTAAGTATCTGCAAGAAGTCGAAACTGTTGATGATAACGATGAGGTCGTCTACAAGCAAAGCTATAATGATACATTTGTTTTTATTATAATAACTGTATACGCAAGAATCATAATTAGATTGAAGCAAGTTCATGGCCTTGAGCGTTTCATCGAGCTTCAAGTTCCAGTTACGACTGCCTTGCTTCAGTCCATAAATGGCTTTTTTTAGGAGGCAAACTTTGTTTTCTTGACCTTTGATCGTAAATCCTTGTGGCTGCTGAAGATATACAATATCCGTCATATTCCCATGCAGGAATGCAGTCTCAACATCAAATTGGAATATATCTAAGTTGTGTTTCGCTGCATAGACAAATAGTACCCTCAGCGAGGTGAAACGCACAACTGGAGAGTAGGTTTCTTCAAAATGAACGCCTCTCACCTGTGAAAATCCTTGGGCAACTAACTTTGCTTTATAACGAGTGTTACCTTCAACTGATGTCTTTTTCTTAAAGACCCACTTGCTTCCAATTGTTACGTCGAAATCCGAACATGTAGTTATCATGTCTGGCAGGCCTCCTATGGGGCGTGCCGGATCTCCCTGTCTTTCGGCCAACGCCCGAAAGCGC